>JAOVVG010000010.1:8348084-8366702 GCA_028566375.1 Leptodoras nelsoni
TATATATAGAGAGAGAGAGAGAGAGAGAGAGAGAGAGAGAGAGAGAGAGAGAGAGATACCTCTCAATACAAATGAGAATAATTAACTTTAAGGACCCGAGGATCTCAGTAGGCTTTCTTAAATATTCTAGTTTACAAATTAATTTTTACATTTAAATGTGGCTGGTTATTCCAGTCACTGCCAGTTGTAATCATAGCAAAACAAATAAAAAACGCATTTTAAAAAATAAATTGGAATATTGAACATTTAATATGGTATCCCTTTTTTATCCTTTACATGCTGCTACGTAGTGGTTTCATTCTTAATTTAGTGCAATATTTTTCCAGTCTTGTCTTGTAATCTTATTCAATTACACCGAATTGTGTGGTGTGATGGTATTTTCCCATGTATTTTTTCGTTACATATTATAAAACCGGAGCTATGGAAAAAATCCTATACATTCTAGGAAACAACACGTCCACAATACATCTATGCGTCACCTTAAAACAGTAAAGCCCTGTGTTTATTCTCTACTGTTCAAACCTAGGAAAGAGCCTAGTTAAGTAATCTTGATATTAAGTTATATAACCAAAGGCTGCTGACTGCTGACCTCCAGCCTTTATATGTTCTGTTACATCATATTTAAATTTATTTTAAGCAATTTCTTAAAATAAATATAGTCAATAGAAGTATTTAATTGTTTATTTTCAATAAAATTACTAAATATTCTAATTTGTCACATCACAGCATTTTAAGCATTTATTTTTTTTAAAAAAGAAAGAAATATATTGTGTGACAATTTAACAAAATGTTGATTTTGCTTTAGAATTTGATTTAACTCATAAATAAAATGCCAATTATTTGAATACTGATTAGGGATTAATTGTTCAGTTCTGAAATACACAGTTTAACAGAAAGGGAGACCAAACTGAGGAGAATTTTTTATTATTATTATTTTATTTCTTATTTTAAAAACCCAAATGCCAGTTTTGAATATGACTGCAGACATTTAAATAGACTGTCATTCATTGTCTGTGGTTTGGAGTGCGTAGGAATGCATGTCTGAATTCCATTGAACTGTGAATGCGATTATAATGCAACATTGATTCAGCACTGTGTGACAAAGTGACTGTGGGTGTTGACCTCTGCCCCTATGGTTAGCTGTTGTGACAGGAGTTCAAGGTCCTCTTGGCTCCTGAGGGGAGTGATGGAGGGGAGGAGTGGGGTGCCGTCTACCACAGCTCAGTCCAGACAGACCCCCCAAAATGTCTGGATTGGAAAGGGTAAGGGGATATGGGGTGATGGTGGATCCCCCTTTCTCAGTGTCTGACTGAGGGTATGGGTCTGTAGTGGGGTGTGGGGGCTAGACAGAGTATATGTGATCAGCATAGACAAACACATGAAAGGACACACACATGCACTCACTCCCTATGGAATAATGTGAAGATCTTAAAGGATCCCAGTGGAGATGATTCCCACAAGAACTCCATATGCAATGTGCAGTGTACAGCTATTAAATAATACTACTGTAGCCTGACTGACATTTACTGGGGCATCACTTCTATAGAAAGGCTAAAAAAATAAAGAAAGAAAATAAAGAAACTAAATAAAATGATAGAAATGGTATAAATCATATGCTATAAACTTCTCAGTCACTGCTCAACCCAGCTGAACACCTATGGGAGATTTTGGACCATCAGTGTCAAAATACCAACAGAGGGAATATCTTTTGGAAAAATAATCTGTTTACAAAGTTCCATTGCACAGACTTGTAGAATCTAAACTGAATTAAGGCTGTTGCGACAGCCTGTAGTCACCAAATACTGTACTAAGACACTTTATTTATTTATTTATTTATCTATCTATCTGTTTATTTATTTATTTTGTTCTCAGTCATGTAATTACTGTACATTAGCCATGTAAAACAATTTCCATATTTTAGCCATGGAGACCCAGCATACTCTCAACTCAAAATATTCTCTACTGCCTTTAATAAAACTAAAGGTCTTAAATGTGTTCTCTTTCTTTCTATATGATCTTTAACTCAAAGTACAGTGCTTAGTTTGGAATGAGCCATTTGTCACAGCTGATAAATATCCAAATAATGTAACAATTTCATTTCTTATTTACTAGAAAGATTTTATACTTATATATCCAGTTCTTTAAAATGGAATGAAACTCTTTGTTGGCAGATAAAAAAGCACATTATATGTTTGACCTAAATAATCTGAAATAAATAAAATCTGGTAAGAAGAACTTTAATCATATTGCTTTTTCTATGGTGAAATTGTGCTTTCAGCCTAAGGGAAAAAAAACAGTAGATCAATGGCACTGTCACTTTACTGTTTTTCAATCTGAGAATATCTAGAAAGCATTAACCTAGTTAGAATTTAAACATTTTTCCTTGGAACAAAAATATTTTACCAGACTTGAAAGTAGTGGCAACACAATGATTAGTGTGTGTGGTGGTCCAATCTAAGGTCTTGTACACAGCTTCAAAACACAAAAGCATTCAGAGCTAAATACACGCATCATTCTATCTTGTGATTCCTGGCACCTTGTTCATAAATGTTCATAAAGAAAAGTTAAGGGCAAGAGGGGATGAACCTAATCAGTAGTAATCTATTCTAATTCAAGTCATATTTAAAATTGAGCTGACATTCCCTGTTGCCATGGACATATCTATATGTTTTAATGGCAAGCAAATTTGTTTTCATATTAACTAGGGCAAGAATATCCAAAAAATTGCATACATTTCATCACTAATTCAGAAACTTTCATAAAAGGTAAGGTGAACACATCAAGGTAAATATGTGCATTTTTTAAAGACACAAAGTGGGTGGGATAACCATATTGTGTAGTGATAGATTCATTCGTTCATGTGCAGTAACTGGTTTATCCATATAGAGTTACAAAACCTAGAATACTGAATGCAATGCAGTGTAGACCTGAGATACTGGTTCATTACAGGCAACATGCATACACACATTCACATTTAGCAGTAATTTAGCATACTCAGTCCACCCATCAGCATGCTTGTGGGAGGTGAGTGGAAACTGGGGAATCTGAGCTGAGAATGAAACCTGGGACCCTGGAGCTGTGAGGCAGCAACACCACCTGCTGTATCACTGTACCCCCGGCAGTCAGAGATGTCTGGAGAAAATGTAAATATTAATTAGGCTATGCTATTATCACATTAATTGGATTATTATACATTAGATAGCTGGTTGATATGGGTTTAACGTATACTATACTGTATTTTAAACACCTTCTTGTAGGCCATCACATGACTATCTGATTGCTGTTTGATCAGGTTGGTAGTTCTGAATGAATGACGTTATGTCATTGACATTATGTATATGAGTGCACATGGTATACTCATAGACCCAAGTTTTCAGAAGTAAAGTTTAAGACTTTTGGGATGCTGTTTAATGCCACTAATTAGACGTGACAGGTAAATTTGAATGTAATTTTAACATTTGATTATTTTTATCTGTATTTGACTGATATAAGCTATTAATCTTGTTAGGATTAGAAATGTGAATATAAAGAGTATTATATAGAAACATTATAGGTTTAGGACTATTAGACTTTAGAAACTTTATTTTTATTATGGCACTGATTGTATTCATCTGTCTATTAACTATGTGTTTTTATAACCATTCCTGCATTCTGCATATCGTCTGTTTCTTTTGTGTTGAACGGTCTTTGGTTTTCGATTATTATTATTTCGATAATAATTTTACATGCATGCAACCTTCATATTTTTTCTTGAGTGTTAAATAAAGAGAAATAGGCTGAATTCAGCTATATTGTGATAGCATTTGAAGATATTATTAAAAACAATTTCTCTAAACAGGTAATAGGCTACATTCCTGAATGTGAAAGTGTGAAAGAAACATTTTAATACTGTATTCCAAAGAGGCCACACCATCTTGTAACAACTGAACCTAAAAACAATTTTAAGACATGTTTGGTAATTTGGGATGTATTTTTATTGGTTAAGGACGTCTATTCTCAATGGAGTGTTTAAAAATCCTAGCTATTTTTGCATACTTATTCATAGCATTATAAACTTGAATCATGTACCAAACTGCTGAAACATGTTTGGGAAATTTGGGACATCTGGAAAATGATTACATTATAAACATATAGGTATAGCCGCTTCTTTTGTTAGTGCATCTCGTATATGCATATTATAAATACGTGTGCCATTTTAGTCATTCTCTACACTTATTTAAAAACACTGTTCCAATGTTTGAGGCTGACCACGCCCCCTTATAATGACGTTCCATTAATTAAGTCATGTGACTTTAATCAAACAATTCTACTGCAAAAGATAAAGAAATATACCCTTCGTCTTCCGCCTTTCAAGACAGAAAATAATTTTAGGGTAAATTTGTAATTGTTGTTTTGATACAGCCGTCTTTACTGTACATTTTAAGGCAGTGCTCAGTGCGCTAACACGCGGGTTTGAGGAAAGATGAGGCCGAAGGCGCCCACAGATCGTTTGGAGCAGGGCTCCGGAGAGAAGCGCGTGCGCAGCCACACGTCGGTCCCCGTGCTAACAGAGACGTCTGGCTCTCCCGGCTCCGCCCCCTGCTCCTTCATTCACACTCGCCTGGCAACCGGCGCGCGCTCATACAAGCGCTTTGTAGCGAGCAACAGGAGATGAGGCGCGATGAAAAGGTATCCAGCCACTGGAACTAGGCCCTGCGAGTCTAAAGAAAGGGTGAGCAGGGTGTGTGTGTGTGTTTACCTCTTTGTCAGCCGAGAATTCCGGCAATGACCCCCGTAAGTCAGGGTTCCTCCTCTGCGCGAAACCGTTAGCTTATCGTAGCTAATCCTGTGTTCCGACAAGAGTGCTTAACAGACTCGGGGAGGCGCGGATACCTGCAGTGCACAGGCCACAAAGCACTTAATGTCCAGGACAGGTGGTGTGGGAGGCACTGGGAAACTACAAGGGCTTCTTTACAGACATGTTTAAGCCACACAGCGAGGATCGATAAGGCAAATAATAACACACAGCCTCCACGTTTACAATAAAAACACTCTACAGAAGGCTACAGCCCACAAATGCGGAGCTCACATTACACCGAAGCAAAGAAAACTAACTGATTAAACTAAAGAGCTTTACATGCAACAACAATAATCATAATCTTTATTTATATAGCACATTAATTACATATTAATATACAATTATACAATTAAAAAGGTTGGGGTATTTAAAAAGCAGATGCTGAATGCAGTGAGTGCTATTATTTTGGCCACTTTACTCAACATTTCTCATTTCAACATATCTGTGTATTCAATGTATCTGATAAATTGTCCTACATTGTTTCTGTGCATGCACATATCATTTCTGCACACCCATAATACCTCTCACCAAGGTACATGAATCTTGAGCTGAAGCTGCGTATCACAGGGCAGGAGTCTGGAGGTTAAATAAATCTTCACCAAGAAAGGGTTGTGTCTGATTTAATCATGAACTTAACCATTATCAAGCTCGGTATAAATCATTAACGTAGCACATAATCATAAAAACATGGACATTTTCCCAAGTAGTAAACAAGATCATTGTAACGCCATTAAGTGGTAAACTGCACTTGGCATTCTGATATACAGCCCCCTCTGAAAGTACTGGAATGGCAAGGCCACTTCTTTTATTTTAGCTGTGCACTGAAGACGGTTGGGGTTTGACATCAAAAGAAGAATGTGAGACTTTCAGCTTTCGTTTCCTGATGTTGACAACTAGATGTGTTAGACACCTTAGGTGGAAGATCACTCAACGTTAGGTAAGCAAAATTATAGGAACTTAATATTATAATATTTGAACATATCCCTCACTTGCAATAACTGCATCAAGCCGGAGATCCACTGACAGCACCAAGATGTTGCATTCTTCTTTTCTGTTGCTTTCCAGGTTTGTACTGCAGCTTCTTAAGTTGCTGTTTATTTTGGAGGGTTTCTAATGTCAATCTCTTCTTAAAGCCCAAGCTGTGACATTACATCCACCAGGCTTGACCAGTGAGTTCATATGTTTTGTTTTATGAACAGAACCTTTCTTTCACCACACTTTGGCCTTTCTATCACTTTGGAAGAGGTTCATTTTGGTTCCATAGCTTTCTTACTGCTGATGAGTGGATGAGTTGTTTGCATCTTGTGGTATTTCTGCTCTTAAAGTCTTCTTCAGATTGTGCATTGTGATTTATACTGATTTTCCCAATGCCTTCAAAATGCCTTGCTGTTCTCCCATAAACAGCTTTCTGATTCGTGTTGGTTTATATATTTTTTTTACAACAAATGAATCTTTACAGGCACAACTCAGGACTCAAACCAGGAGTAGACTTTCAGAGCTATTGTCTTAATAATCAACTAACAGAGCACGCCTGGGACTCAAAGAAACACCTGTCAGTGTTTGCAGGGATGTATTTTCGGCTGTTCTTGGTCATGGATCACCTCTTAAAATAATTAAAAGCATTTTACCTTTGAAAATGGTCCCTATCCCTATCAATTGAAAAGTCATATTAAGAGCATACTTCAGTATTCAAAAGTGAGATTACAAACACTGAGAAATGACAAGTGCAGGCCATTGATGGCAGGCAGGTGAATGAACAAGTGCTTGTCTAGACTTTTGTTACCTAGACCATTCAGTCATAATAATATTAAAGAAAAAAATAAAACTACAGCATTGGTGGCAGGGACTGATGAACTCTGCCTAGGTTATAGATGAGTTTATGGACTTCTTTCAGAGTCTATAAGACCATTAACATGGGTAGTGCACAAGGCTTTAAAACCAATAAGAATCATATTTTTAGGTTCCTATGTTTGGGCTCTGTGTGATAGACACATGAGAAGATAAAGATGTCCTAAATTACTCCTGATTCATACATTTACACTGTATACTCATGATACTAGTGCATATGTCCAAAAAGATTAATTTTAATCTGCAGTATATAATTTTTACAATACTAATTAAACAGCATTGCATATTTCTGGTTAAAAAAAAGCTAAGCCGGTGTTAGTGTGTGTATTGTAACTAGTGTTTAGCATGCACATTGTACACTGGCCCCCCTGTCCAAAAATGTTTTTCACACACTGACAACTCCGCCCAAGTACGCTTTCCCACTTTCCCACCCTTTGGCTCAGCACGGTTGTCAATCAACCCAGAGAGCTGGGCCAGACAGGCAATCAGTCATCAGCCATGAAAAGAGCTCTTACTTCCCTCCTTCCCCTCTTTTAATGCTCTTTGCCTTCTTTATCCCTCCTGTCCCCTCTCTTTCTGAATGGGCGTGACAGGCTTAATCTCCCACACTCCTCCTCTGAGTTCCCGCCGCTGTCTCTCTCCCCACCATTGGCTGCTTTAATCACCAGCAGGGCAGACAGTACTGGCTTTTTTTGGTGAACACAACATCAAGTTGTCCCCCTCCTCCTGGCTCAGTGTCCTCAGGGTCAGACCCCCCTCAGACTGGGGCCCTTTCAGCTTTGGCAAAAGGATCATGTCATGAAAAGGGCTTGATTTAGTTTTAACAGGGTGCTGTGTCCGGCCTTTAAGTGGCAAATGAATAAACATAAGATGAGAGAGGCCCTGCGGGTTGGGGAGCGGAGGGGAAGGACCTGAATACACAGGAGGTGGGGACAGATGTATTGGAGCATAAAAAATGGGGTTTGTTCCTTCTCTTCTCCTCTTCTCCACAGTACCCCAGAAGCAGTTAATTAGAGCGCTTTCTCTGCTCACATGGCTCCTGAGATCAGAGTGCTTTACACCCAGGCCTCCTGTAGAGATACATTACTGTCTGGTTTCCTTACTGTTCTGAGGGGGAGAAAATATTCTTTAAGGCTAGGCCATAAGAAAAATTGTTAAATCCAAAGATTCAGGCCTGGGAGCTGTATGCTACATTATTGAATGGTTTGATTATTCCTTATTAATCAGTCAGATATGGGTCACTGTATGTGTTCATTTCGATGACAATCTGCTGTAACAAAACTGAAAAATCAGACTGTACGTTAGTACATCATTTTGTCCTTTTGTATTATTTAAGTTAAACCTTGACATTAATGACCTTTAGTCAGGTGCTTTAAGAAGCAAGATCAAAGAGGCATGTGGCACGGTCACCTCTGACATCATTCTGTTGACCTCCACATGCAAAGGTCATGAACATTCATCCCACACTGAGGCCAAATAGTCACTGATATTTATAGAAGAATTAAAAGAACTGCTATGAAATACCAACCATAGCACATCATCATGTCTCCAAGTCCTTTATTAAACTGCACTGAAATACCAATCTTACTATATCTCAACAATCTGACTATAAATTCTGCCTGAATATATTGATTTACTTTGAAATTTGAAATAAACTTAATCTAAAAAATGTATGCATTGTATTCATATAAACGACCTTCTCACAGCATTAATTATAATGGCACATAAAAATTGACATTATAATGAAAATTCAATAAGACTTGTTTTACAAGACAGAAGGCAGAAAGAAACTGTAATTTGTTAAAAAAATGGATGGAATGTCAGGAGGCAAGAAAGATTATTTCACTACAAATTACGAAATATTCATTTGTATTATTGAACTGAAATCAGTTTAATGATTCGAACACAAATAATATACTCATACATTGATAAGGCAAGTTAAGCTGAAATTAATAATTCAACTTATGTTAAACTATATGGATGGGATAAATATAAATTTAAATAGAGAAGGAAAATGTAAAAACATAATATCT
Organism: Leptodoras nelsoni; assembly: GCA_028566375.1. Taxonomy (NCBI): domain Eukaryota; kingdom Metazoa; phylum Chordata; class Actinopteri; order Siluriformes; family Doradidae; genus Leptodoras; species Leptodoras nelsoni. The sequence goes on from JAOVVG010000010.1 coordinate 8,356,803, forward strand.
GGTATAATATAATGTCAGTTGTTTAATTCTATTGCATTTTTAAGCAGGTATATACAGTTTCTATCTATCTATCCATCCAGCCACCCATCTATCCATCTACTGAATTTCTTCTATTTCAAACTAGAGTAGGTCTGCAATAGGCAGCTTTTCTGGTTTTGTAAATCTAAATATATAAATGTATGCTATATAAACATATGATACCATGGCTACTGTTTATTACACATGACCAAGAAATGTGTCACTTACTAAGCACTTAAAGGATATAGATTTAACCCCTCAAAATCAATACCAAGAAAAGTGCAGTATGTTAGTACAAACATTTTCAATTTCCCTCTAAAAGCTGGTTAGTAAGAAGGAAAGTTGGAATAAAATACTTAAAAGGGCAACTCCTTCTTTTGGCTTTGACCCACTTCTGTGTATGAAATAACATTTTAAAACACTTCCATTTCCAACACTGCTGTACTTCAGTGTTTAATGGGAAAATCTGTGTGTGATGTGCAATAGAAACATATGAACAGAACACATGATGTACTTGAGGCCCACACACATCGTATATGGTCAGTATAATAAATGGTCATTATAACAAATTATATAATAAATATCTCTCTATAATGCTATTTGGAGAAAAGACAGTATGGTCCCGGGATTCGTGGAGTCAAGGCTGATAGCACGTTGGTCTTGCAGGATTAGCTCTGGTCCACAGTGAAGCGTGTTTCCGTCCTGTGAAATGTAGAGAAACTGTAGGTCGACATCCAAACGGAGCTCTGTAAAGTCTTAGGCTAGTTGTGTTTTTGCGCCACCTTGTGGCCTTGCTGTTATATACTAGGACGGTATTGCACATTTAAAAAAAAAAATTCAAACCTTTTATTAAGATTGTGTTCAAAACAGTACTATTAAAAAACGACAATCAGATGTAATTTGTTACCTGTTAACTGACAATTAACTTATAAACTTAATCTAAAACGTAAGCACATTTAAAGTTACAGTCCACATGTCATTATAAAATGAGGAAAGAAAACTCAAATCAAAATTAATTTAATTTCAAGGCAGATGATCTTCAGTAAAAAAAAATTATTTATCCAGTTTTCACCGACCCCCATGATATGTGGAACTACATGAGTAGCTGTATCTTGTTACTAAAGTATTTTTTTGGTGTTTTTCTACTTATACTAAAATGAAATACTTGTACTCTTACTTAATTACATTTCCAAAAAAAATAAAAAATAATTTTCACTCCTTTTTTTTCTTCTTTTTTTTATTTAGACCTTTGAAGTAGACCTACACGTTACAAACCACTTGTTCAGCCAGTAACTGACATCCAGTAAACTTTAACTTGAGTAAATATTTGGAATTTTTTTACTTCCATATTTAGTTAAGATTTTGAAACATTAATATTTTTTCCACTCCTGCCAATGTCTTATTGGCCTCTTCAGAGCCAGGCATAAGTAATTTCAGACTTGTGGCTTAGAGTAATTCAGATGATATCTCAGCATCTTGCAGTATAAAGAAATGTTATGCAATTATACTAAGTTAATATCTAGATATTTTTACCTAGCAAGCAAGGATAACTTTCTAGTTACAGTTGAATGCTTTATGGTAGAAAGAGAAGCTTAAGTTCAGACAACAGTGAGGTTTTATTATAGGACACCTTTTTAAGGAGATCTTGCCAAATGGAATGCCTGCCATTTTCCTCCCATCTAGAATTAGGATTAAGAGCCCAAGAAATTTTATAATATCTTGTAATAGCTTCAGGCAAAAATAAAATATTAACCAAAAATGTCATTACTAAGGAGTATAAGGATCTTGCAGATAGAATGTTATTGTAATATGTTTATATAAAATGGACAATTCCAAGCAGTCTTTGGATAGGACCTTTAATAGATGATTAATGTTGTCCACATCTTCTTTTTTATCTAATGTTTTAATAACTCACATGTCTGTATTCTTGTTGGTTGCCATGTGATTGTTATAAGTCAGAACAGGTGGGACAGGTTCCTCCTCATTAGGCACCTAAACATTAAATATTAATTATTCTGTTATGCAGATATACACGTAACCAAGAAACACACACACACACACACACAGGTTATATAATGCGACTTTCAGTTGTCTTCTCCCTCAGCTTCCTCACCCTCATGTTTCAAGGAATCATAGAGTTTACACACTATGATATTCCATAAGCATGAGGGCCATTTGGGCATGTACACAGCTAAAATGCTGAGCTAAGTAGTTAACTTTCAATATAGGTAATCAGACAGCAAGACTGGTGGATAATTTGTGGTGTTTCCTACTTTTCAGGTGCTATAGCATTTTGTGCTTGAATTAAGTAAAATCTCACCTCCCAGTAGACCTCATCATCAAAGCAGTTGTCATCTGTCACAGAACCCCAGACAGGCATCCTCAGGATCAGACCTGTAAAGATTGGGGAGCACTATTCCATCATATGGGCCATGGCAAAGATTCAGACCAGAAATTTATTTCTAGCGATATTTGGGTACTCTATACCAAAATAATTGCTATATCTGCTATTAACATCAGTGACTGTCAGTTAAAGTTAAATGGAAAATAAACCCCTCAGGAGAAAAAATGTAGAAAACAAAGGAAATCTAATTTGTAGCAACAGTATTTTCATTACAAGTCCTTATGCTGCTCCAGATAGCTTCGGCCATCTTTATCCATTCGCTTTGACGTCATATCTGTTTATTATTAGTTTTGAAGACCACAAGGATGATGACAAAAGGCGTTTTCACCCTTATTTGTTTAATCTGCCTTATACTTTGGATTGGATTTGGATTGTGCATATATTTTATTTTTAACCTTTGATTTTGATGCATTGTAAAATAGATGAACATTTAACTTTCTCTAAGAAATGAAGTCTTTAACAATCTATAAGAAATGTAAACTGTTTCACCTGGCTATAAGTGAAATCTCATGGGAAGTGTTAATTCCTCATTCCACTTTTATAAACTGTCCATAACACCAGTTTTAACATTGTCAGTCCATTATAACCCTTGTTATATTACCCATCTGTATGTCATGACCTTGTTTCTAGTTACATAATTCTGTTATACTTTGACATACCCACAAGAATTCCACCTCCTATTCCAAAGCACACAGCGACACACATTGCAGCTGCTTGGTAGCCACCTTGGACAGCTGGAGTCCTGTTTTTGAATTCCTTCTCAAAATCAAACGTGTTTGCCAACCTGTATAAAATAAATAATACAGTGAGACTGTAACTGTGCGAAACATGATCTTTAATGTGCGAAACATGAATGCTTTGAAGTCACTGTGCTGTAATAAATAATAAAGTGGACCACTATCTGATATTACCAACAATGCAAAATAGAGGAAAGATACCTTCTTAGTTTAATGAAATAAAGCTCAGAAGGAAATCTCTCTGCCAAAGATTAAATGGTTTTCTTTGGTAAATGGTAATCTTTTCATATGGAAATGTATAATATACTCCATATATAATATTTATTGTATCTTGTGACCTGGACATACCCCTCTTTTCCATATACAGGATAAGTAGCAGCAGCAGCTGTAATGGCTCCCACAATTCCACCTATGGCACCAGGCATTGCATGCAGGTTATGGATACCGCATGTGTCCTGGATCTTAAATCTTTTCTCCAGATAGGGCTAGGAGACAAGATAATAGATTTACTATAGTACTTTTTTATGATTTTAAGATTTGTAGTATTTTTTATATCAATTGATTATTTTACCCTAAGTTATTTTAAAATGGAATAAACAGCTCTTACTGAGATGTAAATGTAGCCCAGCGTAGAGACAACACCACAGCAGAATCCTACTATAAGAGAACCATATGGCATTAGCATGAACTCAGCAGCTGTTCCTACAGCAACACCACCAGCCAGGGTGGAATTCTGGATGTGCACCTGGAGACAAAGCAAAGTTGCCTGAGTATATATAGGCATGGTTTTACTGCACAATGGCATTACATTTGCCTTTAAGATACTAGACTGACATCAAAACATTAAAAAAAACCCTACACACATTCATTTGTGACTTTCCAAAAAGTTGAATGAGCCAGTTCTCCCGGGTTGGTTGCATTGGAACTAGTGAAGATTCTTGTTTAGTTTCCTTACTGAGAACAAATCATGAATATGATACCTAGTAAGAATGGGTTAGGTCTGCTAAGTGGGAACACCTATATAACAGTGGAAGTTGACTGGTTTACAGACAGACAATTCATTGTCTGATATAGTTAATGGACTTCAAGCTCCCTTGGTCATTCAGTTTTGGAATCATTCAGAATGGTCAGAGGACCCATGTGGCTTACGATTATGAGGTGATGAGACTTTACTATTTGCAATTGGCCAGGAAAAAGAGGAATCTCCAACTTTCCTACACTTTGTTGTAGAACCATGGTTGCATAATGTATGTAACCATCCATTTATGTGGATACCCATAGTTATAAATGCATGGTTATTCATATGACTATGCATTTTCTAATGTTTTTTGTATTGTATGAATTAAAAATTCTCATCAAGCTGGCACAGGTTCTGAATGACTAGTCTGCAAAGGAATCCTTTCCCAGTGGGATGTCTGGCTTTATGCTTACTTTGTGGTAGCAAAGAGATCCACCTGTGATTTGACAAACCTTTCCCAGGTCGGGGCTACCACCTTTGGAAACAGACGCTTCTCTTCTGGGCATATGAGAGTTGTTTGATCTTGTCCTGCCCTAATAGCTGATATAGTTATCCGTCACTATATTTTCAACCAACACCCTCTTAGAATGAGCAAAAAGAACGTGCTACGTCTGTGAAAGGGCAACAAACCTGATTATCCAAACATTGACTGCAGATCATATGAGAAAAGACCTTAAGTGTCACAGAGACCTGGAAGTGAATGTCCTGTGGCTGTATGACATGAAGCACTGTACATCAAGCTTATTAAAAAGTAGGCTTTTTTGTTACCAGTTTAACCCTATCAAATCTAGAAATGGATGAAGGGATAAGCCGATTAGAGGTAAGCGCCATTCATTGAACAGGGAGTGACAGCCTCAACTCACAAGGTCAGGCACTTGACCTAGCTTTCTCACATGGTTTTATTGTGGAGGATGTTGAAATTAAAGTCATTGCCTTTTAGGATCAAGAATCTATTATTTCTAACTTATTGTTAACTACACAACCTGTATCTACTAGAAATTCAGAACATCTTACTCAAATATTTAGTTGAGTAAGTAATATTAAATACCTTCTATGGCTATGCAGTTCACAAATTCATATCTATCTCTATATCTCAATATTTACTACATAATATTTACTAGCCCTCCACAACACATTGATAGCTACTTTTTTTCTTTGATCCTGCCTGCCAAGAGGCTAGATCTGATTTTTCTTTGTAGGCAAAGTGGAAGATATTAGAACTTATATTATTCAACACATCAGCTGGGTACTGCTGTTTTTGTGAGTTTTGAAACTCACTCCATCAGATATCTGATATTGTTGCTAACATGCATGGAGTCACTTCTGCTATAAATGTTCTTCCATCATAGATTTTCAAAGAAGTCTTTGCAACACTAGCCCATGATGTTCTATCAATTTTTAATACGTTTAGCCTCTGGTATTGTCCAAAGTTGGGTTACGCAAATGGTGTTTCAACCCCTATTAAAGAAAGCAAATCTTGATGTGATTTCAGTGTGATGGCTGTGTGGAGAGTGGGAAAGAACTGATGTTTTTCATTGTAAAGCACAAATGTTCTATATAAAGATGACTTTCTTACTAAAACTGCATAGCACAGGCACTAGGCACTACAGTCAGACACTAGACAGCATGCTATCAAAAATGCTCATAATATAGAAGAAACAAGACTATCTCTGGCTTTGGAGGACAGGTCACCTGTAGCACAACCTTGGTCACAAGCTGCTCAGTGGATCGCATATTCAGTAACCATCATGTCACATGATTACACAGAGTGAATGATTTGTGTGTATAGGGTTATTGATAGATCAGTTTAGGCTTCACAACTAATATCACTATCAGATATAACAATTGATAACATTATTCCATTTAAAACCTTAGTTTATGACCATGTTGTCAAAGCTGTAAATACCAAAAGACAAAAGGCCCATTACCATGTCCAATTTTCCATGCTTCTGAAACAGGCTAGAGATGGCAAAGGTGGTGAGGACAGTGGCAGCCAGAGACAGGTAGGTGTTAATGGCTGCTCTGTGCTGACCATCTCCATGGTCTGCAATAGCAGAATTAAAACTGGGCCAGAACATCCACAGAAAAAGTGTTCCTAGGGAGAAAGCATAAAGCATGAAACGTTACTGTCTATAAACTGTAGCATATCAATCATTCCCAAGCCATGGAAACACATCAGGATATTAAGATTGCTACTTTGACACCTATAAAGACATATAAAGTGAACTTACCAATTATGGCAAACAAATCAGAGTGGTAGACTGAGCCATTCCGCTGGCTGCTATCCTTCAGGTTTGGCCGATAGAGGACCCATGAGATGGATAGTCCATAATAGCCTCCAAAGGCATGGATCACCATGGAACCCCCAGCATCTCTGGCCTATTGGATAGAGCACCTAATTTTATAATTCACTATAAACAGTTTGTACGTAATCTCTTCAAAACATTACTATTTACACAATATGGTTTGATGTTTTCTTTTGAAATTTGCCATTATTGTTTATTTGTCAAACTATAGTTTATTAAACAATTTTACCATACTATGTATTATGATAAATACATTTCTTAATATTCATCACTGTGATTTGATGCATCTAACAGTATTTAGTTTTGACACATGCATCAAATAATCTGTTTGTTTATTGGGTAGACTCACATGAAGGAGTTTAATTATGATAAATTCGTCTACAGCAAACAGGGTAATGCCGAACAGGGTCATCACCATGAGTTGCACAGGACTGACTTTCCCTAGAACTGCTCCATAGGCAATCAAACAGCCAGCCACACAAAAGTCTGCATTGATTATGCTGCACACAAAAAAGGCAAAAGGAAAAAATACATTTTAAATGCATTCCTACAATGTGGAAATGTATTTAAAACCTATTTATGCAACTATATTTTCTACGTGCACATGCTCTATGTGCACAACTAATGTACTAAATGACGTACTGTACTATAATAAATACTTCAGTTTAACTTAATTTTAACCTTGTATATTTTCATAATGTTTGCAATGCTGGAGTATTGCACTCATATATATTATGTGGTATTAAAGGGGTATAATAACACTTTAAAGGCATTTCTGTATGTGAAAACTCATTTAATCAAATCATAAAATGATTAATTGACATGCAAACCTACTTTTCCACACCAATCTTGATAAAGCCATCTGCTGGGTCCAGAGAGTGGAACCAGCCTTGCATTAATAAGGCCCACTGAAGCCCAAATGATGCGATGAGGAAGTTGAAACCAACAGCACCAAAACCATAGCGCTTCAGAAATGTCATGAGGAATCCAAAGCCCACAAAAATCATAACGTGGACATCCTGAAAGCCTAAAGGAGTAGAGGGAAGTACATATTAGCTCATAATAAACATTTAAACAAATTACAGTATTAAAAGGAACTCTTTAAATATAGAGTTAAACTGGAAATTAGATTGTTAGTTACTGGAAATTTGTGTTATAATAATTCTATAATAAAACTATATAGTCTTTTAGCTGGGGAAAATTTTTAATGTAATATGTAACATTTGTTGAACCTGATGAAATGTGTATTAGGTTAACAAGAAAGCAATGTGGTAGTTAAGCTTTCTTTATATACACATGTACATGGTGTGATTAACAGCTTGTACTCCTAGGAGAGTGGCATCTGCTCCCAAATAGGGAAAAGTTTGTAAAGGCACAGGTGGATGTCTTCTGATGCCAAGTCAATTTATTGCCATGTGTGGTTCTCCCTAACAGAGCAGGACAGCTTGCTGGGAGAGGATGCAGAAGCTCATGATGATTTACCATCTACTGTAGTCCGTTCTACCTCTTCATTACATCAAGTCACTTATGACTGTTCTATGACCTTTATGAAAGAGGCGCAGTGCGATCCACCACTCGATAGTGACCCTCTACTGCTGGAGTACCAGCATGAGCCCACATAGGATGGTGAACTGAAATGGGTGTCTCTAAAATCTGCCTTTATCTTAGCGATCACTTCAGGAAAAAAAGTGAGAGAACTGCATGTTTTGACAACAAGCTCAGACTGCATGCATTGCTTGCCACATAAGTCCATTGTGACCTTGTGCAGAGTACAATTATTTTGACCCAATGGCAGCTATTTGATCTTCAGATCAACTTTTTTATCTGTCACAGGGGAAAGATGTTTGTCTAAATGGAGACTGGTCCACTAGCTAGATGTCATCACCATGGCCTATTGGCAGGCTAGACACCCAGCCCCTACCATGACATGCCATTTTAGGAGGAGCAACTTCTCATTGATTACATTACTTAGAGGCATACGGTCTCTGCTGGGCATTGTTGTGCTTTCTGCAGGTACGCCAAGGTTAATTTCACCTCTTCCAATGTTGTGTGTCTGGTGAACATACTTCTGGTTAGTTCTAAGCTGTGTCAATTCCTCATGACATTGTGGTATATGTTGTCTTGGTGAAATCCATGAGTAGTAAGAAATGCTAGTGTATAAGTGTGGGTTCCGTGAGCCCAAAGCAAGATCGCTTGCCATTCGCAACCAGCACTGACCAGATGAAGATTTGGTGAGACGTTTTCAGGGAAAATTGGCTGCATGACAGTGGATTTATTATAAATACAACCTCATACATCACTCTGTGATTTCTTGGAAGGTTTTCAGGCTTCAAAGTACCACAGTCACATATGTACCTAGTGAACAAGCAGGAGCATTAGAGCAGGAAAAACACAAATCTAAGCTATGCAGTCCCAACCAGAACTGGAATGCTATTGTTAAATAGCATCTTATCCAAGGCTAGTAAAACCTCTCCTGATTTCCACTTTAACATCATCATCTGTCAGGTGAATTAAGCTGCTAATGCAAGGAGCTCTGTGAATTAATCATTGTTACATTTTTTGTACTACTATAGGCTGTCACAAGTCCTGCTACATAAATCTCAGCAGTGCTTATTAAAGAATAAACTAAAGAACCACTTTAGTGGTTAACGATATTTAATTAGATTACATAATTGGAAGTCGGTTTCAAAGTTTTAACCAATTCTAATGGGATAACCTTTAAATACTGCCCACAGGACCAACTTTACAAACTCAGCTCAGCCATGTGGGCTATTTATATGTAGACAAAGACATATGTCTAGCAATACCAGAGTCGCTGTTGATATTTAAACAGGAATAATGGGTCTAAACAGTGGTGTTACTCCCAAAGTGCTATTAAATGTCAGTTTGTGAATGCTTCTTTCTGGAAAAGCATGTACTGTACATTTCACCAGTGTGAGGTGTTGATTAAACAGTCTCAGTGCCCTTGATGCTGACGCATCATTATTTGAGATAAAGGTCATTGGCAATAAAACTTATATACACATGTACATGGTGTGATTAACAGCGTGTACATCTAGGAGAGTGGCAACTGCACTCAGAGGTCCCAAAAAGTGAAAAAGTTTGTAAAGGCACAGATGGATCTCTTAGCTGATGCCAAGTCAATTTATTGGCAAGAGTGGATCTCCCTAACCGAGAATCTGAGTACTGATCTGAGCTGAGACTAAATCGCACATGGACTGGGGAAACCCCACACAGACGGTAACCCAAGTTCAGGACTGAACCAGGGGCCCTCAAGCTATATCCTGCCCACTGTCCTGCCCATAAATCCAATTATGACTTTAGTAATTTCAGGACATTTTTGCATATTTGTAAAGTATTTCCATCATTAAGAATCATGTCAAATAGTAATCATACATAGTACATCATATTGCTAGG
>JAOVVG010000010.1:8407823-8419158 GCA_028566375.1 Leptodoras nelsoni
ATTGGCCACCAGGCTGGTCCAATTTAGCCATGAAACCTCCCACACTAAAATGACAGGTGTTCCAGTTTCATTGTCTATGTACCCCTGTATTTAGTTAACCATTAACAATCGATTGCTCGCTCACTTGTTAGACTGCATGTCGACTGTGCCGCTGCTGATGATGTCGAGGAGAAGCACTGCCCACTCGGTGGTTTGCTGTGTGCTGCGCTGCACCGTGTCAAACATCCCACCCACCTAAATCAAACAAAACACAGTTAGCACTATTCAAACTAACCATTAAAGTGGCAGAGGGAAGAACGGCATCCTTACCAAGTTCAGCCGCAGCTTCAGAGCCTCGTGCATCATCTGCTTGGCCTTGCAGTCATCCTGGTATTGATCCTCACGCCAGTTCGTGACGATCTATTAAAAATTCAGTCTCAGTACAGGACAAAGCCAGAGGTGTATTCTCAGGAAACACAGATGCAGATAAGCTCTAGACAAGAAGTTAGACTAGAGCAGAGAGCTGGGTCAAATGCATACGCCAGAATGTTACTTTTCACACTGTTCATACTGTACTGTATATTAACATTTCTCCAGGACAGGACATATAAGGACAGAACAAGTCATAATGTGTATATTTGTTATTAACATTACAGTTATCCTGAACAGCTGCTGTACCTGCTGCACTTGGCTGTAGAGGGAGGTAAGGAGTCCCTCTCTCTGCTCGTCCTGGCCTTTCAGGCACGTCAGCACCAGAGACAGGAAAGGCTGCTGGCTCAGCAGTGACATACTAAAAGGATATCAGGTCAGAGCAGAGTAGGAATAAGATCCAGTAATATCCAGATCCAGAAATATGCACTTAAGATGCAAAATGTACGGTACATCTACACCACCATTTACACTATAATACCATGGATAGCATTATATTATACTATATTATAACCTACTGCATCATGTAATAGATAATTCAATATTTTTGTAAGTAGAATATTATCTTTATGTGGCACTCCTGCACTGGTGACCAAGTCTGTATGCATGTACACTCATGGAGCACTTTATTAGGAACACTAATACTAAATACTAATACTAAATAGGGCCTCCCATTGTTCTCAGAACAGCATCAATTCTTTGTAGCATGGACTCCACAAGATGTTAGAGGACATCGTCTTTTTAGAATGTTGCCATGATTACATTATACAGTTCTTGCAGATTTTTCCGGGGCACTGTCGGGTGCAAATCCCCCCTCTACCACATGGCAAAGTTGTTGTACTGGATTCAGATCCGGGGACTGAACGCAGTTGAACACGTAGTCATGTTCACGAAACCGGAAACCTGAGATGACTTTTGCTTTGTGACATGGTGCATTATCATACTGGAACTAGCCATTAGAAGATGAGCAAATTATGGCCATGAAGGGCTGCACATGGTCAGACATGACACTCGAACATGTTGTGGCATTTATGTGATGATTGATCGGTATTAGTGAGCACAAAGTGCACCAAGAAAACATTCTCCAAACCATTAAACCACCTCCACCAGCATGGACTGTTGACACAAGGTAGTTTGGGTCTATGGATTCATGCTGTTGGTGCCAAATTCCCTACACACACTCGGCAGACATCAAGATTCATCAGACCAGGCTACGTTTTTCCAGTCTCCAACTGTCCAGCTTTGGCGAATCTGTGCCTACTGCAGCCTCGGTTTTCTGTTCTTGGCTGAAAGACGTGGAAGCTGCTGTGGTCTTCTGCTGATGTAGCTCATTTGCCTCGAGGTTTGACATTTGACCACAAATGTACAGTTACTATAGCCATTCTACTGTAGCTCTCAACAACAAGGCGTTTCTGTCCACAGCACTGCTGCTCACCGGATGCTTTTTTCTTTATCACACCTTTATTACAGTCTGAATAAACACTAGAGACAGTCCTGTGTAAAACCCAGCAGTTGTAGAAATACTAAAACCAGTCTGTCTGGCACCAACGCTCATACCACAGTGAAAATCACAGAGATAACATTTTTCTTCATTCTGATGGTTGACTTGAACGTTAACTCAAGACACAGGCCTGTATCTGCAGGATTTTATGCATTGCACTGCTGAAACATGATAAGCTGATTAGATAACGGCATGAATGAGTAGGTGTGTTTTTTTTTAAAAGCTCTGCGAGTATTAATAATATCTAGTATTGGAACAGCCAGGCCAATGCTTGGTTTTTTTAAGACATTTGGGTCTGAGATATATATGAATATGAGACAACAGATCAGATTAAAGATTCTGCTTTAATTTCCTGATACTTCCTGTCAAACAATATACAAAGGTCACTGTGTTCTACACTGTTCAGCACATCTGGGTGTAAATATCAGGAAATGAAAGCTGAAATTCTGATCCATCACCTCATGCTGTTCTTGTTCCAATACATTTGAAGAGGATGTGATGACATTTTATCTGATCGCTCATTCCTTTTAAAAGAAGATAAGAAGTCGTGTTTCTTTCGATTTTGTACCTCTTCTGTTTCTGACGATCCCTCTCCTTGCGGGAGGAGGATCCTAGGTGCTGCCCCTTCTCCAGCTCCTCCCCTGCTGCTTTCAGTATGTGTCCCTGTACTGAGGTGGGCAGTTTAGCGATCAGTGGGGCCACCAACCACACACCTGAGCGCTCTGAAGAACTGTGCACACACAAACACACACAAACACACAAAACACGTCACCTCAGCTCCACACAGGCAGCCACCACCTGCCTGACTGATGCATTTCCCCTAGTCTTTATAAGTTCACCACAAGGTTACAGTATGTTCAAAAAGCTCTCCATCAAGCAGAAACCCAGTAAGGTGAGAGAGGCCCTGGGAGGATGGAGTTTCTGCCAAGCCGCGATTAGGGTCACACACCTGAGTACAGGTTTAAGCTTGCTGGTGTTGTTGCTATTGGAGACGGAGCTGCTGGAGGCAGCTGAGCCGTTCCAGGAAGGGTTACTAGAGTTCATCTCTGCAGATTTCTGGAAAACCTCAATGGTTGCCTTGGCAATGTTCTCCAGCAGGGAATAGAGCTCCTGCACACAGCGAAAATGTGTTGCATCAATATCTAATCTATAATCAATGTCTAATCACATACAACATCATTAACACGCAGTGACAAATTAAAGGAAAAAAAATTGAATGACTCAGACTTAATGATGGTTATTCGGTTAATATGACACTCGTCTTATTTGAATGGGTCCGATTACTCCTGGATCGCTTTACCGAAATTAAATTCACAGACTGCTCTTTTATTTCCAAAATAACTCAGCATCACATTAGCGGTCTTTCAGGAACCGTGTTGAAATACGTGCTTGTACGGTAATTGCACATATGCTACAGATGTGGTGTTAAAACCAATGTTTAAATGAGCAAATATTCTTTTAATGAAAAACTACTAATGATTAGATCAATCATAGGTCTAGTTCAACTATTTAGACTATCAAGTATTTCAAGGCATAGAAATGTCTCACATGGTTAGATAATGTAATAACGTACGTTATTAGAGCTTTGCTTGATCATTAGCTGGAGCTCAAGAGAAGACTGTCTCATGGTCCACTGATCCAGGTTCTGCAAGAGAGAAACCAGACACAGCATGAAAAGACTGAACACAGGCAAAACCATGGGGAAATGAAGCGGTAGAACTGAGTGATGGTTTTAGGAGCCACTGCTTATACAAACCGTAAACACATACTTTAATACTTTAGTTCTTTTAACAACTCCTTATTCCAAACCTTTTCATTTGGTTTCATACAAACCATTTGATTTGTCTTTTTGTGGAGGTTGCATGATGTACTACAGTAGAAACCTCTATACCAACACAGCATACTACATTAGATTACCTTAGGTTGTATTAATGAGACTGACTACCTATTCCCCATACGCTCTTACTTTACTTTAACCAGCCAACCAGGTTTCCAGGCAATCAAAACAATATTACATCAACGTGCAAATCCCTTACGAATATTCTTTTCTTCTAATTAAGCTGATCTCATGCTGTGTGCCTCAATTAGGATACGCATCCAGGTCAGGATTCTGCCTCAAGAAAAGATCAGCAGCACATCAGCCTTTCATTTTTCATTTATTTATGAACAAAGTTAGTATAATGCTTCTTGTGAACCGAGCAGGCTTTAGCTTCAGTTTTAGTCATATTAATGTATGTAGACTGGAGTTTGGTGATAAAGCTGGAATAGAAATGAGCTGCACAACTGAAATTGTAGAGCAGTTACTCTAAAGTGGAAACAGATCCCCTCAACACTGAATATTAGATTAGATCAGATCAGACCCAACTTTATTGTCACAGCACACGGTACAAGTACTAGAACAACAAAATGCAAATTGCTAAATGCAAAACAAAAATTGGAATCTAACCAGAAGTGCAATAAGCAGGAGTATAAATAAATATGGATCTCTCTCTCTCTCTCTCTCTCTCTCTCTCTCTCTCTCTCTCTCTCTCTCTCTCTCTCTATATATATATATATATATATAAAAACAAACATCAATAACATTGATCATTACAAAGGCATCTGTCAAAAGGTGGAATATATCGCAAGTGTAAGGATCTGAGTGACTTTGGGGCCAAATTGTGATGGTTGGGAGACTAGGTCAGAGCAAAATGCAGGTCTTGTGGGTTGTTCCTGGTATGCACCTACCTGCCAAAAGTGGTGCAGTGAAGGACAACCACTGAACCGATAACAAGATCATGGATGTGGCTCAGGCTCAGTGAGGAGCTTGCTGAACAAAAGCTTGCCCATCTGGTCTGACACCACTGAAGAGATACTGTAGTACAAATTGGTGAAAACATTAATGCTGGCCATGATAGAAAGGTGTCAGAACACACAGTGCATCACAGCTTGCTGTATATGGGGCTGCATAGCCACAGACCAGTCAGAGTGTCCATGTGGATCCTTGTCCAATGCCTAAAGCTTCTGCAATGGGCACCTGAGTATCAGAACAGGACCATGGAGCAATGGAAGAAGGTGACCTGGATTGATGAATCACAGTTTTGTTTTTTTTTTGGCTGGGTGTGCATGTCGCTTACCTTGGGAAGAGATTGCTCCAGGATGCATTATGGGAAGAAGGCAAGCTGAGGCATTGCGATGCACTGGGCAATGTTCTGCTGGGAAACCCAGGGTCCTGGCATTCATGTATATGTTACTTTTATATGTACCACCTACCTAGACATTGTTGCAGATAAAGTTTTCCCTAATGGCAAAAGTATTCCCTAATGGCAGTGGCCTCATTCAGCAGGATAATACGGCCTGTTGAGGTATGGACAAACCTTGGAATGTGTGCTGTGGTATCAGGCACTGAGAAATTACCAGCAAGTCCTGTAAGTTGTGAGCTGGGGTTTTCTTTGAATCTGACTTGTTTGTCCAGCACATCCCACAGTTGCTTGATCGGATTGAGATTTGGGGAATTTGAAGTCCAAGTCAACACCTAACTCTTTGTCATGTTCCTCAAACCATTCCTGAACAGTTTGTGCAGTGTGGCAGGGTGTTATCATGCTCAAAGAGGCCTTTTTTACTTTTCAATAATTTTTTTTTATCTTTATAAATAAAATATATATTTTTAAACAGAAAACATTTTTTTTGTAAATGTAATCATAAATCGTAATGCATTGCTAATATTTTGTGAGAAACCTGTATACAATGATCTATATTGTTTATTGTAGGAATGCCCTTGAGAATTGGGATATATTTTTGTCATATTACCTGCCCCCTTACTACTGATGCATTATTCTAAACGCCTTGAGCTGGCACAAAAACATACCATAGAAAGTGACTACACATGAAATTTGATCATGAATCAAATGCTCCTAATGTTTGCAAAACAATGTTCAAACCTGACCAGACAGCTGGTTAGTGCTAATGTCAGTAGGTTAGTTCAACTGAGGAGGTATTTATATTAGCTTTGGCTCCAAAAGGAAATAAACAGGAAAAATGCATCTGTCGACATTGTGATATAGATGACTTGCTACCACTTTTCCTATAGAAAATGTGTGTGTTTGTATTGTGATGGTAGTTTAGATGTTTTGTTCTCCCCCTCTCAATTGTAGAACCAGATTTCAGTGTTGCAGAACCGCATTGAGCAGCTGGAGCAGCTTTTGGAAGAGAACCACCAGATCATCAGCCACATTAAAGACTCCGTGCTGGAGCTTACAGACACGGGCGCCATCTCACCCAGTGGCCAACTTCCATTTCGCAGTGCCAATGGCTCCTGGGTGTTGCCTTTCGATGGCAGGCCCACCTTCCTTACCATAAAACCACAAGACTGCCAGTTTGCACTGGGCCTCCATGGCCAGAGCGACCTACAGGCAAGTGCTGTAAAGACACTAAGCTCAGTGCCTGTGTCCTGAGAGAGGCTTCTATTCAGCACGACTGTGGAAATCACTTTAGCAGCTTCTATTGTGCCATGCGTGTCCTGCATTGTTAATGGGAGTAAACATGGGCATGAATTGCATGAAGAGGGTTTTTATTAGCACATAATATCCTATGACTTCATGACTTAATATTAAGTGATGGTTTTAAATAGGGATATGTTTCCACTTGCAACTGTGTCGTGCTACATGTAATTAATTTCATTCGTCGCAGTGCAGCAAAACCTGGCTTGCCTTGTGTTTAGTAAATATGACAAAGTCTTGAAAAGGAAGCCTTTTATGTGTTTTAACCAATTCAGCATAGCATGATTGAGTACATATGGGTGTGAATCACAACTACTACAATGACATAGTCATTCTAATTTATCCAAGTTAACTTACCTAAGACTCGATGCAGGGAGAAAATGTTTAATATTAAGCTTTAGTTTTTGGTTCTGTCTGTCTGTCTGCATGTTTGTAGATGCTGGATGTGTACTCTCTCCTGAGCTTTGATGATGTGGATGGAGGTGTGTGGAAGCAGGGCTTTGATATCACATATGAGCCCACTGAGTGGGACAATGAACCTTTGCAAGTGTTTGTAGTGCCCCACTCTCATAATGACCCGGGTAGGTGAAATATATTTTTATTATTAAATTAATAACTTATTATAAGGCTTTATTTGTTCTGCCTTTGTGTAAATGAAACCAGTACTCAGCAGCCTATTCACCATGCAGGTGTGGTGTAGGTAAAGTGGGTGACAGTGGCATTGTGCAGGTTGGAGCAGAATTGTAAGCTGTGAGGAATACTGGGTACATAATGAGCTGTTCTGTCTATCGTCTTGTTGTTGTGGAATGAACTCAGAATATCACTCCTAGAAGCCTAGAATGCAAATCATCTTCCAGCTTATTAAAAAATGTCAATACTTCATGTAATCTTTCCAAGTTAAATCTTTACGTTTTAACACTTCTGTAGGGGTTGCATTTTGATTCTTCCATCAAAATATTATCCATCAGTTCTCTTTATCAAATATTTTGTCTGCTTGCTGGATGTTGATGTAATATGGTTCAGCAGAGCTGCAATAGTTTGTGTCATACCCAGTCAGCCTGGTGGTGTTGTTTGTGCTGACGCTGAGGTTTATCCCCATACACCAATGTCCCTTTTTTCTAATAATGTTGCAGACATTATCATATATTCTCCTTTAGAATTGTACAGGGAAGATATTTTCTAATGCCCAGGGTATAAACAGAGGCCCATAAAGGTCCAATTATGCACCATAAATAAACTTTAAAAGTATTCTGTGTCCACTCTCGGGTAATTGCATGCCATTTGTTACTGGTATGAATGAGAAGTTCCTGTTGTAGAACTTCTGTAGAACTGGCCCTTATTATGTGCAAGCAGCCTACTTTGAAAATAAATGACATAGCATAGTTTTATGGTAGCCTTCAGCTATAACTTAAAACTGGCTCCTGAGTGGTGCAACAGAAACATAGCCAATGTACTGGTCATTTGTGTTCAAACTAGGCTATAACAGAGCTTACATTCACCACAGCGATACTGCTTATTCATGATGTCTATCACTTTCTTCTGAGTGTGTTATACCACCCCATGGTATAGCATAAGCAGCAGTTTGAAAAGATGCAGCTGACTAGATGACTCTGAGAATGCGTGTGATAGACTTCACCTTCCCCAGTTGGTAGAATTTATGGCCAGAAGCATATTGACACCTAACCATCATTGCCATATTTGGGCCTTCTGCTGACTGTTGCCACAAATGTGGAAGCACAGAATTATCTAGAATGTCTTTGTATGCTGTAGAATGTGGCCTAGATCTGTTCCAGACAGTGCCCCTGAGCACAAGGTGAGGCCCATAATTGCATGGTTTTGCTGAGGTTGATGTGGAAGAAATGAAGTGGTCTGCACAGAGCCATGACCTCAACCCCACTGAACACCTTTGGGATAAATCGGCACACTGACTGTATGCCTGGCCTCCTTGCCGAACATCAGTGCCTGACCTTACTAATGCTCTTGTGGGAGAATGGAAACAGATCTCCACAACCAAAAATATAGTGGAAAGCCTTCCCAGAAGAGTGGAGGTTAATAAAACAGCCAAGTGGGGACTAAGGGAATGTTGTATGGGATGTTTAAGTGCATATGGTCAGGTTATTAGTCAGGTGTCCACAAACATTTGGCCATATTGTGTCATTTTGGAGTAACAGAGATTCTAGACCACACTAGTTTAAAAAAACTACTCTCTGTGTAGGGCTTTGGACCAGCTTGACATCCTTACTTACAGGATGCTAGTGTTCAATTGGTGATAAGATACACAGCTAGTGTTCAATTGGTGATAAGTACTCATCTGCGTACTTTGTTACCTAAATCTACATTCCTGTCTTTTTGGTTTCGGTCAAAATGAAAAGTACCCTATGGCTTGAATTCCACTGATGATCACTACTGTCCATTTTGCACTGGCAGGTTGGGTCAAAACCTTTGACAAATATTATAATGACCAGACACAACATATTATTAACAACATGGTGGTGAAGCTTACAGAGGACCCACGTAGGAAGTTTATCTGGTCTGAGATGTCCTTCTTTGTGAAGTGGTGGGAGAGTGTAGACGCTCAGAAACAGGAGACCATACGCAAGTAAGTTACACGTAAGTGACCTTTTTAAATGGAGGTTTTCCTCTTCTGCTAATCTACTTTGTGTTTTAAACTCTCATTGCCAGATTGATCCAGGGAGGGCAGCTGGAGATTGTAACAGGAGGATGGGTTATGACTGATGAAGCCAATAGTCACTACTTTGCCATGATTGATCAGCTTATTGAAGGGCATCAGTGGCTAGAAAACAACCTGGGTATGCTCACCGAATAATGTGTAGTAATAATGTGGTAACTAGTGTTCCTTAAATATTTTGCATATTTGGTGCACAACCAGTATAACAGTTTTGTTTGCCACAGCCTTGCTGTCATATGTTTTTATGAAATGTGTATTGTATGCTTGTTTGTTCAGGTGTGACTCCTCGTTCAGGGTGGGCTATTGACCCTTTTGGCCACAGTGCCACTATGCCTTACTTACTGAAAAAAGCAAACCTGACCAGCATGCTGATTCAGAGGGTCCACTACTCCATTAAGAAGCATTTTTCCTCCACTCAGAACCTGGAGTTCATGTGGAGACAGGCTTGGGGTGAGTACCCAGACAGCCCCCACCTGCAAAAAATAAAACCGTCTGTTTAAAAATCTTTCCTTTAAGATTTTAAACAATTAATTGGAAGAGAAGTTGTAAAAAAAAAATTTTGCTTGTGAAACTTTTAGCAACAAGCCTTTTGCTTTTGCCCTTGTCCATGCAAAAACCTAAATTGTTCAGTGTTCATTCCCATACTAACCCTTTAAGTAGGCATGTCTGTCTGAGCTTGTAATCCATGTACGAAGGACAGGACCCAAAGAGTTTCTGACAGAGTTTATTACTATGCAGTCTATTGCTTGTATTAGTGCAACTTCTTTTTGTTTTCTATAACAGATCCTGAGTCAAGCACAGACCTGTTCTGCCACATGATGCCCTTCTACAGCTATGATGTGCCTCACACATGTGGGCCTGACCCAAAGATCTGCTGCCAGTTTGACTTTAAGAGGCTGCCAGGCAGCAGAATCAACTGCCCCTGGAAGGTGCCTCCACAGGCCATCTCTGAGACTAACGTGGCCGAGAGGTAATATTCTACCACTGTCTCTGAAACACAGTTTAGTTTATTTAATACATTTAAATTCATTAAAATGTATTAAATTTTACTTTTATTAAAGGTCTGGTTTTTTATATCTCTAGGTTCACAATGCTGTCTGCTGAAAGAGCACTATTAATAACACACTTGCTTGCTTATTTCTGCATCCCAGGGTTCAAGCCCTTTTGGACCAGTATCGCAAGAAGTCTAAACTTTTTCGGAGCAAAGTTCTCCTGATACCACTGGGAGACGATTTCCGTTATGATAAAGCCCTAGAGTGGGACCAACAATACATTAACTACCAGAAGCTTTTTGATTACATGAACTCTCATCCAGAATTACATGTTCAGGTAAGTACAGGGGATATAAAAACTCTACACACCTGTGTTAAAATGGTAGGGTTTTGTGATGTAAAAGCCTGACACTAAGATAAATCATGTCAACTTTTTTCCAACTTTTATGTGATAGGGAAAAAAATGTACAATAACCTAGTGTGCATAACTGTGTACACACCTAAATTAATAATTTGTTGAAACATCTTTTGATTTTATTATACCAGTTAGTCATTTTGGGAAAAGTCCTTCAATGTGGAATTGTCTTGGCAATATTTTCTCAATAGTTCTTGAAAAAACATTCTAGATTTATTAAACAGTGAAGGCATTTCCTGTGCACAGCTTGCTTCAGGCCACGCCGCCGATTTTTAGTTGTATTTATTAACGTCATTTTTTTAAAAGCCATTACTTTGTTGATTTTGGATGCTTGCTTTTGGTTACCGTCATGCAGAAAGGTAAATTCCTTTCTGTCTTCAGCCTATTAGCAGAAACTTGAAGGCTTTGCTGTAAAATTCGCAGGTATTTGTAGCTATTCATGATTGCCTCTGTCTTAAAAAGCCCCCGTTCTAGCTGAAGAAAAACAGCCTTAAAGCATGATGCTGCCACCACCATACTTCACCGTGGGTATGGTGTTCTCTCATACATTTTGGAACCATTGTACCCTATGGAATTGGTCTCATCACACCATAAAACGTTTTGCCACATGGCTTGGGTATTTTGGTTGGATTTGAATGTTTTTTGAGAAAGTCTAGTCACCTCACCCCAAAGCCCAGGTATGTGAAGAATGAGAGATTGCTGTTGCATAGGGTAATCAGTCAGTCATTTTCTGTACCGCTTATTCCCAGTTACGGGGTCACGGGGGACTCTGAGCGCAAGGGCAGGAAACAACCCTAGACAGGGCGCTAATCCATCGTAGGGCTCATACACACACACATTCACACTCGCATT
>JAOVVG010000010.1:8419258-8434860 GCA_028566375.1 Leptodoras nelsoni
AACATGCAAACTCCACACAGAAATTTCCCAGGTCGCCCCACCCGGGGATTGAACCCGGGTCCTTCTTGCTGTGAGGCAACAGCGCTATCCACTGCGCCACCGTGCCGCCCATAGGGTAATCAATATTTGTCAAAAATATTGTTGTAGGTTTCTTGGCAGCCTATCCAGTAAGTATCAGTCTTGATCTTTTGCAAATTTTGGAGAGACAACTTGTTCTTGGTAATGTTGCTGTGCTGCCCCATTTTCTGCATTTGTTGATTATGGCCTTCATGGTGTTTCATGATGCATCTAACGTATTGGAAGATCTTTTAAACCCCTGACCTGATCAGTATCTTTCGACAAGTGAGATACTGTACATTCTTGTTAGGTATTTGTAAACCATGCCTTGAGAGGTCAGATGAAACCAAGATGTCCAGAAAATCCGACTGAAAGAGGTGGTATTTATTTGGGGTTAATCTGAATAATTGATGACAGCTGTATGATAATTTCTTTTGGACATAAGATTGAATGTGATTGGTTCATTGTGAGCATATTTCCAATTAAAAAGGGTGTGTACATTTTATTCAACTGGGTTATGACTTTGTTTCCTATTTTTGCCTAAAATGTTTCTGATTGTTTTTCACTTCCTTTTTATACATTGCAGTTTCACATTGAGGGTGAAAAATGTTCTGACATGATTTATCTTGGTATCCTTTTCTTTTACTTCAGAAACCCATTTTAACAGGGGTGTGCAGACATTTTTATTTTCACTGTAAAGTACTACTCTGCTAAGCCTTAATAGACTACTCTGACTGTCTGCTCAATAGGAAATGGAAATTGCTAACTGTCAGAGAGTAGTCTTGCTTAGTTTACTTTAATTTGTATGTATAACACTAAATTTGAAGGTTGCTGACAGAATTCTTCATATCTTTGTGAGTAGACTCTACAGTTAATAGTGGGATTCTCTGTTTTAAGGCCCAGTTTGGCACATTAACGGACTACTTCAATGCTGTATATAAGGCTAATGGGGTGGGCCAGGGGATGAGACCGCCTGGTTACCCTGTACTGAGTGGAGATTTCTTTGCTTATGCTGACCGAGAGGATCATTACTGGACTGGCTACTACACCTCTAGACCATTCTACAAAAACCTAGACCGTGTGCTTGAGTCCCACCTTAGGTTAGTGCACAATTTGTTTTTAATCATCATGTGCCCACAGCAAGTCAGTGTATGGAAAATTGTGTTTTGTCCCTCCTGGCTCTTTTGTCTAGTTGAAGCTATGTGCTGCCAAGTTTGCACACAACAGCAAGAATCAACTAATGGTTATTGAATTTAGTGATTTAATTACTGCTTCGGCCAGAGCTTTCACAGTTGGCAGGAAGGAATTTGTATTGCCAGGTGGCCTAAAGCATTTGTTGTTTATTCCCCTGCCTACTTGTCTGGCGTAATCCACTGTGAACCTGTGCTCATAATTATCACTTTTTTTAAAGCTGTTATTGGGTATTGTTAATGATGGCTTCTAGTGTTATTTTACATTGCTGTTGCTTAGGGTGCCAATAGCTTCCTAAACAAAGGCTTGATCTGGTGTTTCAAATCACCATAAACACCACAATGTTTGCTAGGATTTCTTTTTCTATTTTAAGGCAATAAATATTGGTCCCTGTTGCAGGCACATAGCTGAAGTAGCAAAATATTTAGCTCAAAATTGTCAAGCCAGATTGGCAGCCAGCAGGTTTAGCAGTTTATTAAGTAGTTTTATATTATGTTTCAGGGGGGCAGAGATTCTCTACAGTTTGGCTGTTGCACATGCACGCCATGCAGGGATGGAAGGTCGCTACCCCACCTCAGATTACTCCCTTTTAACAGACGCCAGGCGTAACGTTGGTCTCTTCCAGCATCATGATGCCATTGCTGGCACTGCCAAGGAGGTGGTTGTGTTAGACTATGGCACAAGGTCAGAATTAATGAGACTATCAAAAACTAAAAAATAGAATAGATACCATGAGTGGAGCTAATGACCATATAA
This sequence comes from Leptodoras nelsoni, assembly GCA_028566375.1. Classification (NCBI taxonomy): domain Eukaryota; kingdom Metazoa; phylum Chordata; class Actinopteri; order Siluriformes; family Doradidae; genus Leptodoras; species Leptodoras nelsoni. The sequence goes on from JAOVVG010000010.1 coordinate 8,421,263, forward strand.
CTAAATTTTCCTGTTTTCTATTTTTGTCTTCATTGTGTTATTTGCTCATGCAGGTTATTGCGGTCACTTATTGGCTTGAAAAGGGTGATCATTAATGCAGCGCACTTCCTCATAATGAAAAATAAAGATGTGTATCGCTTCTACCAGACCGAGCCCTTCTTGGAAACGGTAAGGAGAGCGAGTGTATCTTTGTTTATTTAAACAATTCAGCATAAGTCATTTAAAATGCTCATCTTTTTTGTGTGGTTGGATGTGTGCCTGGGCGTTTGTGAGTGTAGGATGACAGGCGTGCCACACAGGACTCTTTACCCCAGCACACACTGATTGAATTGGACTCTTCTCCCAGGTATGACAACCTCTTAAATTCACCACTCAGATCAACAAGATGTAGGATTTTCTCTTTTTAGTGACCATAGCAGTAGAAAGTGAGGAACATCACATTATGTTCAAAACTGACAAATAGCTTTTAGTGGATCATTTGGTAATTTATTTTTCACTTAACTGTTGCATCTTGTCCTATTTTATGTCTGGCCTTGTGTGTTCTGTTAGGGACAAAAATGTCATAGTATCATGTTAGTATGTGTGCCGATATGTATTTATGAGCTTGTTCTGTGCGTTTGGGGGGGGGGATTGCATACATCACTGGTTATGGAACGTGATCAAATATTTTGATTTAAAAAAAAAACAAACAAAAAAAACTGGCATTCCTTTTGAGCCAGTTTAATGTTGTGCTGGTCAGTGAGGCAGTGCAGTGCAAAAGCAGCCTGCAGTCCAGTATGGTGATTTTCACATAAATAGCCAGGGTTAATGTAAGGTTAATAGGGTTAATAAATAGCCAGCTTTAACTGAGAGGACCTTGTGAAGAACTGCAAACATGCTTATCTCCAGACTTTGTATACTCAATCACCAGCAGCTAGCCTTTATGTCTCTTTTGTTTAGATACCTGGTGCTGTTTAACCCCGTTGAGCAGGAACGTTTGTGTGTGGTCACTGTACTGGTGAACTCCGCACGGGTCAGAGTGCTCACTGAGGATGGCCAGACCCTACCAGTGCAGCTCAGTGCGCAGTGGAGCTCAGCTATGCAGATGGATGGAGAAGTCTACCAGGTGTGTGTGTGTGTTTGTGCGTGTGCATGTGTGTGTGAAAGAAGGTCAATAAAATAAATTACCCTATTGCTGAGAATGCAGACATTATCCTTGAAACAGAATTGACTATAGACAAATGATTTCATTTAGCCAGTCAGAGCAAGATGATTAAACAATGATTATTGTTTTTAAAAAGGCAGGAGGAGGTTTGTTTAAAAAAATAAATAAATAAATAAAAATAAAAAAAGGAATAGGTATAAAAATAGGAGGTTGGTATTCTTGCACCTTCAGTTAAAGAAGTATTATGCTTCTTGACTTGTGCTGTTCTTAGAAATGAAATACAACTAATTAGAGATTTATCTCTGGCTGCTGTTTAATCTTATTTTTAATGATTTCTAAATATGGTAAAATATATTTTTAACATAATTATAAAAAGTGAAATACAGATAATTATATTTAATAATAAAAAAAAATCTCACATCTCTGCATTCTTCACTTCAGAGATGAAGCCTAATTCTAAGTCTAATTCTCTTGTCCTGTTCCGTTCTCATCTCGTCTCCAGGTTTCCTTCATGGCCCGCCTCCCTGCTCTGGGATTGGCTGTGTTCCATCTGTACGACTCGGCCGACTCCCCCATGACTTTGCGCTCGGATACACTGATGAGGGTTCCAGGGCGGACTCATAGCATACATAGTTTGGATCCCTTTCCTGTGCGCTCTCAGGTGGCTGACTCGCAGCCCTTCTACATACAGACCCAATCTCTCACATTGGGCTTTTCTGGCACTACAGGCCTGTTGGAGGTGAGCCAGAAATCCAGTGGGGCTAGAGTCATAAAAGTCTACTACAGTGCTAACACCAGTATAAAAATGATGCTATAGATCTTAGAGGGTTTAGTGCCAGATTTTAACTTAAAGTGCTTAGGTTGTTCTGCAGACTGCTATAATTTAAAATGTTCAGGTTTCTTTTTATTTTTATTATTATTTTTTTTGACCTAGTGAGTTTTTTTCTTGAATGTACTGGCCACTTTAATTGGAACACCGGTGCACCTGTAATGCATTGTGCTGCTACCATGTCTTTTGGGTAATTGGATAATTGCATGTTTGTGCAGATGTACAGGTATGCTCTTAGAGTGGCAGGTGATTGTATGTCTTTGCTGTGGAATGATATAAGTTTTTGAGGAAAAGAAAAAAATTCTGTGGCCATATTCATGAACAATTTGATGTATTTTAATAGTAAAAGTTCTCCTCAGTACAGTCTTGACCTTTTTGCCACAGATGATGGCATGTTTCATGAAGGGACATTGACAGTGATCGGCTAGTGGAGTAGCAGTGTGCATGGTAAACTAATAAAGCAAATCCAAATGCACAACCATATAAAATGTTAATATGATAAAGAAATAAAATGAAAATAAAACATGGAAAACACATCTTAATGCATAAGTAAATATATATTTTTGGCAAATGGCCAGCTAACTTGTAAATATTAATGACAGTTTTACGTTTAGAGTAGTTGAGTTACTTGGCCCTTATGTAATGTATAATGGTATGACCATGGCTTTATAACTTCTACAAGAAAACAGATTCATGAATTTGCTTTTGGACTATGTCCATACACTGTTGATATGTCAGTTTAAAAAAATGCCATTATTAATAGATATAATTTGTATAATGATTTGAGAATAGCAGTATGGAGAGGGCAGTTCTTGTTTGTGAAGTATGATGCAGATATTGTTTGCATTTGTTCTTTGCTACACTTATCAGAGAGACGTAGTGGAGAGTTTTGATCTAGATGTAGAGTTTGATCTCTGGCAGTACTGCATTGCTTGTATAATAGGTAGTCTATTATTTAGGTCCTTTAAACAGTCTTTGAAATGCTTCTGTAGTAATCACAATGCCCTTTTAAAGCTCATCATTCAATTTATCATGAACGTGTACTTTATTTCCCTCATAAACTTCTAGCAGCAGCTGTTTAGCATTGTTTGGCATCCACTCTTAGCTATTTAGGAGTCCTCTTCAGCTACATTTCCCAGGTTTAGGACTGGTTTTTCTTATTTAAAAAATGGAGAGGCTTAATGTTAAGATTTTAATGTATTTATTCCAAGATTCTTTATGAATATGGCCCCTGAATTGGTAGGGTTGCTCTTTTTAGATGCCAAGTACCACGTAGACTCACTAACTCGTTTGTAGCAAGCTGAAGATTCACACTTCAAGTATCTATTTTTGCATGGATTTTTATAGCCTGTAAGCATTTGCAATACAACCCTCCTGTTAAAAGCAGGACAACTGTCCTGTTTGAAAAAAGATGTGTAAACGGTCTTATCCTGAAATATTCAGGTCATGTGTGTGCACTTGACGGGAATCTATTCAGCAGTGATACTTTGCATTGGTGTCAATGTCCTGGTTTATTGAGTTCATTTTTGGTAATGGATTATTACAATGTACACAAAGGAAGGTTGTGTGTTTGCATTTCACTTCTCTGCTTTGGTAGATTTAAATCCTTTCTGCAACTATAAAGAATTAGTGTGCTGATAATCTTGTTGGCCTATTTTGTGAAACACATTTATACTTCAGCTTCTGCTTTCAGACATCTGTAAGGATCCACTCAGATTACTAGTACTGCATGTATTCCTGTTACAAAAAATGAGTTAGATGAGTAAGCAGTTAAGATATGGAATTGTAGGCTAAATGAGTATGAGAAATTATTGATGAAATATGATTTTGTTTGTTTGCTTTGTGTGCATCAGAGTATCCGCCGTAAGGACGACCCTCAGGAGATGAGGGTGCAAATCCAATTCCTCACCTACGGAACTCGGGCTTCCAAGGACAAGAGTGGAGCATACCTCTTCTTACCGGATGGCGTTGCCATGGTGATCAGTCTTAACTAAAATTGATTTATTAGAGCTCTTGGAAGAAAAATAAAGAAAGGAACTAAAGGATTTTCTTTTTACAGTGGAGCTAACACCTAATTGTCTGCTGTTTATTTTCATTAAGAGACAGGCAAGGGTTCAGTGGAAACCGTGCGAGGCCATGAGAAATGGTCACAAGATGAGAAAATGCCTCCTGTTAATGACAATGTGACAGTCATCAACTTTTGAGATTGTGTTGTTATGTTTGTGCTGGCTAATTAATTTGCAGTTTTTGTCAGCAATGGAGTTTCCCATGGTGTATAACATCCTTTCAGTGAAAAATATTAAGACCTGTCTAATTCAGTACAAAGTAATTGCTACAGATAGGTTGCTAACTTTGGGTATCTTTAGGCAGAAATGGAGAACATAAGGGTATATTGTTCATCTCAGAAAGTTATTACATCACCATTGAGAATGTAATGTAGCTGGCTGACATTTGAGTGTGTTCTTGTGTAAGATCATTCACAGCCTCAGTGCAGGCATGAATGAAGAGTGTCTCTGTATTTCAATAGGTATAGCCATGCCGTCCTCCTGCTTAACAAGTTGGAGACAATAACCATAAAAGGCTATACAAATTCTGACCTTTCAAATAGTAAACTCATGAAGGCAAGTGAGTGGCAAACAATTTGTTACCTGCTGTGTCAAATTATATTTTGTTGTCTCTCAGCCATACGCGCAGAAAGAGCCTCCGACTGTCCGTGTCGTGGAGGGTCCGCTCTTTTCCGAGGTGGTCACATACTACCAGCACTTCCAGCAAACGGTCCGCATACACAATGTGCCAGGTACACACCCACACTATGTTCATTCTGCATATATGCATGCACCAGCATTATTCATGTTCTTTTTAACATTGCATATTGTATTCCTCAGGTATCGATGGTCTGTCTCTGGACATCACCACCTTGGTGGACATCAGGGATCAGAATAATAAAGAGCTGGTCATGCGTTTGATCACAGACATCCAGAGTGAGGACAAATTCTATACAGACCTCAATGGTTTCCAGGTTAGTATTCATTCATTCATTCGTTCATTCATGTGTTCATTCATTCCTTCATTCAAAGTGACAAAAGCATTTTAACCATCACTGAAATAATAGAAGTAATGCCTTTTCCACCCTGCCAATACATTTTGGGTAAATGTTGGCTCACATCCACTATGGTACCATGACAAAGTATTTGCCCCTTCCCAATTTCTTCTATTTTTGCTAATTTAAATGTTTCAAATCTTCAAACTAATTTTAATACAAGATAAAGACGACATGAATAAACACAATATGTAGCTTATGCATATCCTTAGCTGCCAAATCAAACGGTTAACTAAATTCTTGTGTCTCATCTAGATCTTCTAGCCTGCTTCACATTGCCGGACAGGTTCTATTTAAGTGATGTTTACATTTAGTAGGTCTGACAGTAATCATGCCAGAGTGTGGCTAGTGATATTAAACCTAATAGTCAGTTGAATTTAGTTAACTGTTTGATTTGATAGCTGAGGGGCAATTACATTTTCAGGGTGATAGAGGTTTTGAATAAATGATCTTCAATTAATGGGATGATGATTTAAAAGCTTCATTTTGCGTTTACTTGTGTTTTCTTCATCTTATTAAAATTAGTTTTACGATCTGGAACATTTAATTGTGAAAAACTAGCAAAAATGGAAAAAATTTGGGAAGAGGGCAAATACATTACAGCACTGTACACTAATTAAACCTATTTTAGCCTAAATTATGTTTAGATATATTCTCAATAGTAGGGGAGTTAAATCCATGATCAGTAGACATTATCAGTTTAGTGGACAAGGTCTTAACCCTACACATAAATGTTCTACACATAAATCTTCTTTAATTAAATCTTCCAATTTAATTATAATTTTATAAGCAGTATTTAAACCTTAAAGGAGTCTTTTCACCAAATGGTCCATTTATTAAAGGTTATTAGCCCATGATTTAACAATGGCTATTTTCCACAGAATGGTTGGACCTGTTTCAGGTTACTAACGAACCTTTTAAGAACTGTCCTCCATTGTCACCAGTTTATGAGCTGAGCAAACGCACAGCCTGACATTCCAGACAGGGTACACATAATTACAACTCTCCACAGTTTTTACAAATATTTCTTTCCTCCTCTGTTGCAATACCCTCCTCAACAAAACTCTGTAACCCCTCTGCTCAGGTGACATAACTTAAGCTCCAAGAGTTATTGTCATGGCAGCAATGGTCTTATTTCCATGGCCATGACATTGCTGGTTCTTCATTCAAAACAAGCAATAGCACAATCATTTAGAAAAGAATCTACGAAGAAACTGTCCTTTTCTGGTGCACATGCATAGAACACTTGGAGATTAAGTACCGGCACCTTGTCTGTGAAAGAGGATTAACTTGTAATGTAATGGTTGTAATTCCCTTTTAGATCCAGCCACGCAGGTACTTCCAGAAAATACCATTGCAGGCCAACTTCTACCCCATGCCCACCATGGCTTACATCCAGGACAGCCAGTACCGCCTAACCCTTCATACAGCCCAGGCCCTGGGAGTCAGCAGCCTTTCCACTGGTGAGTGCACTGGCTTTCTCAATGTTTGTCTAGACTGTACTCTGTGTAGGATATGGTGATGATTAGAATTTAATGTTACTAGATTTCACTAGATTGTCTCTCACATGTCCCCCACAGGTCAGTTGGAGGTAATTCTGGACCGTAGATTGATGCAAGATGATAACAGGGGTCTGGGACAAGGTCTGAAGGATAACAAGAGGACAGCTAACCGCTTCCGGCTGCTGTTAGAAAGGAGATCCAGCAGCAGCAAGGTGAGTCAAATGCGTTTTGGCCATTAGGTGGCACTCTTTTCATGCTCAGTAGCTCCGGTGAGATTTGTTGTAAGGCAGCTGTGCTGATGAGTGTGCTTATGTGAAGTTATGTGCTTCATCCATTTAATTACTTGAACTTGAGTGTTTCCATTTAGCTGATGTTTTTTGCTTGTTGGGTTTGAGCTGTGAATTTAAATGTAAATGGTCTTGCATTTATCTGACTGTGTTTCACTTGGACCTGATATTGTCCATCTCTCATTTTGTCATTCTCATCAGTTTCCATTGATCACTCACCTCTCATATTCTTCTCAATCACTTCCTTCTTATTGCATGCAGCTTGTGGGCACTTACGCCAAAATCAGCTACATGATAAGTAAAATCATCGCTCATGTTTTAGGAGACAGCACGAATGAGGTAATATTACCACAGCAGCAGAAGGACTGTGATGTTTATAGCTTTAGGTGAATAGGTTGAACCTCTTTCCTGTCCATTACCTTAGCTGCCTTCTGTTCCATGTCCCATGTGTGATTTCTTATTCTGTCCATTCCCAATCTCTCTATACTGCCAGAACTGAGACTTCTGAGCTGAAATATTATAATTGTCTGTGTTTCTATGGCATGATGTAGTTGGCTACAGTGTTTACTAAATATCTTATACTTTGCATGCTGTAAGCTTACTGCAATCTGCATGTTTCTACAGGCTGTTGATAATGGACCAGCCAGCTTCCCCTCTTTGCTGAGTCACATTACCGCTGCCATCTTGAACCATGAGGTGCTGGCACTGCCGGTCATTCCAAAGAAACGCGGCATTCCCCCTCTCCGCACCTTTTCCCCACTGGCCACAGCGCTGCCCTGTGACATTCATCTGCTCAACCTCAGGAGCATCCAGAACCAGGTAACATTACTGAAATAGCTGTTTGAAACTATGAAGAAACTTGATTTTACATGAAAAATCAAGTTTCAAGTTTTGTTTTGATTAAAATCTAACATAAACTTCTAAACATTATTTTTTTTTAAAGATGATTTTGTTTCTCCTGTTATTTTCTTGATGGTTATGCCTTTTAGCAATACTGTGCTTTGTGGCTTTTTCCCAGGACGCTACATCTCCCTCCCCCCACACGGCTCTCCTGCTGCATCGCCTGGGTTTAGACTGTGGCCTCGAGCTCCAGAATCCTGGATTCAACTGCACCACCACACAGGGCAAGGTTAGTCCCTGCAGCAAAACACACACAACTGTTTTTTCCCCACCCTAATCTGTGCCTGTCACCACAAGAAGTTTGACACATTTATTAAAAAGAGGAATTAAAAACTGTAACCATTACACTCTACCAATAAAGGTCTTGTGGTATGAGAGTATTTCTCTATTAACGCTGTTCCTGTGTAATTTTAACTCATCACAGGGGCAAGATTTATGGTTACTTGCACTTCCCCTAAAGCAGAGTTTCCCAGCCCTGGTTGTGCAGTACCCCTGTGTGCTGTACATATGAGCGTTTTCCCTGCTCTAACACACCTACTTCAATCCAGGAAGGGCTTCTAATGCATGTAATGGCAACAGGGAACATGCTATGTATAGGTTGGGGGTTTTCCAGGACCAGGATTGGGAACTTTTGCCCTAAGGTTTTGTTGTAAACTGAAAATCCCACATATTTTAATTAACTGAGCTTTTAATTGACTGGCCTTAGGCTTCCATTATATGAGAGTTTCACGTAAATAGTTACCCATTCATACTGTATCTCAGTACAGGGAAATGTCTGCTATTGTCTCTATTAATTGCATATGTTGGAAAATGGTAGATTGACATTAGGTTTAAAATGCTGGGGTATTCTTTTTAATGTACAAACTGTGGTGAAAAAAACATCCTTATTAAAGTTTACTGAAATCATGAAAGCAGGCTTTAAGACAAGCAACAACTTTAGTCATTTCCTGAATTCTTCCTGCACTATGCCTGCTTGTGTCTGATAAGAGTGTTCTGTGTGTGGTGTTTCTAGCTGGCTGTGTCGGGGCTGTTCCGGGGTCTGGACCTGCAGTTGTTGCAGCCTGTGTCACTGACACTGATGTACTCGCAGCCTCCTCTCTCCAACAACTCTGTTATCAGCCTGGACCCCATGGAGCTTTCTGCCTATAAGCTCAAACTGCACTAGGCCTTGCAACACCAGCACAGCCTGCACACAGCAGCCAGTGCAGAGATGCAGCACATGCCCATTGCCAGGCTCTCTCTCTTGCACTCTTTCTCTCTTGCTCAATCTCTCTCTGACTGGGACATGAGGATCATGAACACACTGTATTCCAACATGGATGCTGATGTCCATAAAATATTTTTATAAAGGGGAGATTCCAGCATCAGTTACACTGTAGCTGTCCCAGAACTGAGTGACTGGACACTATGAAGATGGTGTTTTGAATTTTTTTTTTTCTCCTACATTTGCTTAAAATTGAATCAACAGAAAGATTAGTGATCATATGCTTTTTATTAGACATGGATGATTGATGATGATGATTTGAAACTATTATTTTTGCCATCCTGGTTGGAACCACTGACATTTTTCTGTCGTCTTTTCCCTTTTTGTCTATCTTGCGGAACCTTTGGGCAGTGTAGCCTATTGTACGTAATTGTCTTTGGCTCTTGAACTAGTGGGACTGAGTGCAATATGTGAAGCTTCTTTAGGGGTAGTGGTTGTTTTTGATTCTGATTTTTTTAATTCTCCATTCTTCAGAAGCTGTGCTTGAAAATTTGTTGCTGACCCTGTTTTGTAATTCAGTTGATTGTGCTGCCTGCAGTAGCTGCATGTTTCTGTGAATCTCTGCTCGCTCACTCTGGCAGATCTACACAACAGCTTTCTGTCCCTCATCTGCTAGTCACTGGTCTGATTTGAGTCCCCCCTCTTCCAATTTTGCCATTAGTGTAGCGATTGATTACAACAACTTGTCTATTGTTTGAGATTTTTTTTTTGTTCCTGAAAATGCTGCTCCATCCAAATTACCTTGCTGTTGCATACCTTTTTATTTTCCCCATGGGCCCAAAGTGGTGTCATCTGCTAAGGGTGGTGTAGTGTACTAAAAAATGCAGTATACAATACCTCTATTTTAAATATGAACATTGAGATGTGCAATATATTACTGTGATGACTGATATGATCGTCTGGGGCTGGGTAACAAGTTGAAATTGAGAGATTATGGCACTGTTTACCATCATGCATGTGCAGGAGTGAGCCAGTGATGTTCATGACTGATTTTAGATCAGTATTTTAACTGATCCAAGTCTAGAATAAGGCCTTGACCCATATTGCCATGTGAACGGAGATCAGTGATTTAAACAGTAATAGCACTGTGCTGAGGAAACGCCTGGGCACATTAATGTGTTGTTAATGTAAGTTCCATTCCAGTGGTGTTTGTTCATAGAGTCTCTTGTCCTGATGAGGTCATCCACTTGTCTTTGTAATTGTTTATTATTCAGTGCAAATGCATCACAGCTGCCAGGTAAAGGTGTCCTGTTTTAGTTCCTACTCATCATCTTGTCGTCCCTACTTTTTGGCCCTCATAAAGACTCATCTATGATTTACTGTGAGAAATTAATGAAGGGAACAATGTTGGTGGAGAAGAGGTTAGTAGCACTCATAAAACCTCTGAGTGTGAGTTCTCACTGTTGCCTTTATCTATCCTATATAAAAACCTACAGCTTTTGACCCAGTCCACTAGTCTAAAAGAACAGAATTAAGGAGACACTGGTGATATTTCTGAACAGAAGTGTGCCAGTTCCTGGAGAGATTTAGTTCTATTCTACATTCATAGATAAACATCCTGCTGAGAAATTGACTGACTATAACCAGAGCCCATAAAATAATCAACTATATATAATAATTTATTTCCCCCAAATATCGCTGTCCTTGAACATTGAGATATGAAGTATGTTGGAGCCCATTTATATATATTTACATACACTGAAGTACCAACAAAACTGGTACTGGAGCCTATGCAAAGTACATAGCAACGCCACCTATGCACATCATTGGTTGTGTCTGGCAGTGCGTATATAAAGTGACGGACATCTATGGAAGCTTCTAGAGTTGTTTTCGCTGTGAGAATGGCAAGTTATCATGATTTTGTGATTTTTCAGCATGGTTTAATAAACAGCGCAAAATGTAAGGAAATTTGTGTTTGGTAGATTATTTCTTTGTTGTAACAATACTGCTTGGCAATAGATCTTAGACCGTTGGAAAGCCTGTTAATTTCCCTTTTAAATGGCGCCACATTTGTAAGGAACAGTAGAGAGTAGAGCTGAGAATGTGGGTTGCACCCATGAAAAATTTGCCAAAGCTTCTCTGCCATTGCCAAACAGCTTATGATGAAATTCCGCAACCAGTGGCAATCCCATATCTCCACAGTCTGGGACCGAACTCTATCCTCCAAGATGACGACACTCGCCCTCACAGAGCTTCAGCTATCAGACCTTACCTACAGAAGTTGGGAGTGGAGAGGATGGAATGGCCTGCTAGCAGTCCCCATTGAACACTTGTGGGATCAGAGTGCCAGAGTGACCAACACAACCAACACTTGTTTCTTCAAACTTCAATCATCCATTCCACCAAACACCAAACGAGTCAATGGCAGAATAAGCTGCTTGGCAATGGCAGAGAGGATTTGGCAAATTTGTCATGGGCATAACCCACATACTCAGCTCTGCTGCTCATCCCACAAATGCATGTTACTTACAAACCATTTAAAAAGGAAATGAACAGGCTTTCCAAGGGTATAAGATTTATTGCCAAGAAGCATTGTTACAACAAAGAAATAATCTACCAAACACAAATCTCCTTACTTTTTGTGCTATGTGTAGTTGGAGCTTGTGAGATGGGTCATAGCACTTTGGAGGTAGAAGCAAAGTTTGGATTTTAAAATATGAGTATTTCAAGGGTGTGCCGTGACTACACGACTTCCAGCAAAACCTTGAACGTATGACAGGTGAAACGTGACCAGTGTTGGCTGGCAAAAATGGTTTCACACAATAGACATGCAACACTGCTTCAAGTAACATTGGAATTCAATACATATATACCAATGTGTCTAGCATATATACGTCACTGCCGTGCTACACCTCTATACCTCCTCGCCTACATACCCTACACAATATGCTCTTACTTTCGGGCAATTGCCTCTAACTACTTCATTTGTGTATTATGATGTGAACAAAATCATTTTTTTTCTCCTTCTATGTCCATTCCTTCCTGAAAGGATGTTAATGTGAAATGAAGAAATGTGCAAAAAAAAATGCAAAGTAGCTAAAGTTGATATTTAATAAACATCAGCCATGGCATTATGATGTAATATTCTGCCTGTGCATTGCTTTGTGCCATAGACATGTGAAAGAAGAATAATTTAGAAAACATTATTCTAATGAGAAAGTGGAAACATCGCTACAGGCATGTCCATGCTGGTTTATATTACAGAAGCATCTCTGGATATTAGTATGTTGTGCACAGGAAGGGGGCAGTAAGGAACCGAATCTGATCTCTGCTGAGACACCTGGCCCATAACAGACAAAACTGGGGGGGTTGTCTTGTATCACACACAGATACAGGTGGAAAATGGGCTCATAATATGAGGGGGAAAAAATCAAGACTATCCATTCAAAGATGGAGGTCAACATTTAGATGAAGCAAACTGATTGTGAAGCTGCCCTAGGGTGCAGAAGAGCTCTCTCCATTACTGATCAATCTGCCTGCCAGATCAAGGGAGAGAAGCAGCGGAGAACTGATATCTTGTGTCAGGGTTTTGATCAAGTAAGACAGCTGTGCGGCTCGAGTAGATGGAGGGGTCATGAAGGATAAATTAATAGTGCTGAATAAAGAGAGATGCATAAATGTATGTTTTGTGTTCATATTGGAAGGAAGAATGGGCCAGCCAGGAAGAGTAAATGCCACTGACTAAGCCCGACTGTTGAAATTTGAATGTGTGAGCTTCAAGGGATGTCACACGGGTGTAGGTGGAACCATTTTAGTGCGTGTTAGCATCAGTGCTTTTGTTTGCTCTAGCTGCTACAAAGAAAGCACAAAGTAGGCCGACGTTACAGCACAGCATTAAACAGTAATAAATGGCTTATCTTGTGGAGGGACCATTGTTTCCCATTAAGCACACTCAAATATAATGTGTAAGGTCGTCATACCACTGTGAGCTACTTATTTTAATCAACAGTATGTTAAAAAAACAAAGAAAGTAGAGCTTCAGTTTGGCCTGTTTGATAACCAATACTCATTTTCTTTACTTCTCATGTAACAGACTTACAAATCACATTTCTGAAGGTTGCATGTTGACTGGAAAGGTAGGTTGTATATTTTTTATCAATAAAATGATAATGATGATTTCTAATGTATTCATGTCAAACATTTGTGTTTCCAACAGCACTCATCACAGACTACAGTTTGCAGTTGTGTGCTTTTGGGGCATGGAGGACAGATTCCCTTGTGAAAAACTTGACTAGCCTGCTTCTGTGCTTCATTTGACTCCACAATTCACAGCTTACACTCAAATGACAAATCCAGTCAGCATACAGTCAGCTACTGGACCAATGAACCACACATTGAGCTCAGATTTTGAGGGTTTCACAGAAATGCTTGCACACGTCCTCTCCGCAGGACTAACAAGGTTAATTTGAGGCTGGAGGAAACATCTGGCAGAATTAATCAGGTGTAACTAGAAAGATTTGGCTTAAATATGACACACGATGATGACCTGGGAGTGTCAGCTTCAGCTGTAGTGGAACCTTTAAGAGTCAGTCACTGGTTCAGACTCAATAGGAAGGAACTGGGCATAGAAAC
>JAOVVG010000010.1:8468391-8485783 GCA_028566375.1 Leptodoras nelsoni
CCAGTGGTGCAAAATGCAAATTCTTCCAATTTTTTAGCTGGTCTTAAGATTTCGATCAGGAGTGTATATATATATATGTAGTTCTTCAAACACTTCTAATTGATCTTTCTATTTAACAGAAATTAAGAAAAGGTCTAGGAGTCTCCTCTAATCTTGGGATAAAAAAACAAAAATCTGAATACATGACATAGATTGAGCATGTCACAAATAAGGAACGTAACTGAATCATTTATACAAGAAAACTTACAGAAATTCATTTAAATCAATGAAAATAAATTAATATTCCATGGGAAAAATATGCCACAATATTTCAATATTTCAGTTTATTCATAAAAAAACCCACGCTCTTCTTCCAAAGAAGTGGACTCTTTTTTAAATCTATGGATCAATTAATTTTATTAATGAATATACAGTATATTATCAACAAGCTCAAAAGCTGCTACATGCTGCATTTGACTAATTCATGACAAATTGGATTTTCAATACAAATATTTAGTTCACTAAATCTACATTTTATTGATCCATTTCTCTCAGGCTATGAATGATACCAGCACTTTCATCACTGACACTGCTTTTTATTAAGGCTACTACTCACAAAAGCACACATCATTATATTGCTCTAGTATATTGTTGTATCAAATCTTGTATTGCTGAGAGAAGAAAATTGAGAGGTCTCACGAAATAACATTGTAACAGATTGTAACAGATGACAGTTATAATGACAAATGGCCAATGCTATAAAATGGCTCATGAATAAAAAAATGGCTCATGAATAAAAATGTGTGTGTGTGTGTGTGTGTGTGTGCGTGTGTATTTTTATATTTATTACAATATATCGACCTCGAACATACAAGCACAGGAAAATGTATAGTTTCATTTAAACATTCAACATTCATTAATACACTGCCTGCTGAGTCTGAGTTGGAGACAATTGCAGAGGGACTCCCTAAGGCAGAACATTTTAAGCTTCTTATATTCTTGGGTTTTTGCATGTGAACTTCCCTCTTCAATTCAGAACACAGTCAGAACAGGAAAAAGAAGAAGAAAGGAAAGCATTTTGCCTTTCTGTTACTTTAAGCCTACAGATACTATGCATTCATAACATTCCAGCCAGTGAGCAATGACTTTATTTCTCATAATTCTGCATTGCTGCAAGTGACTTATTTCACTCGTGGGGATTCAAATCTAATAACTAAGGCACAAAATGAACTGTTTTTTGCTCATGGATTTTGGACTTTTTCCCCACAAGCAGGAATACTAGCAGCTGAAATACTATACCATGCCCCAAACACAATAAATAGATAATAAATAGATAAATAAAAACCCTCTCACCTTGAAAGAAGCAAATGAAGCCAGCCTACTGGCAGCATTCCAAACATAAAACTTACCAAACCATCATTTATTCCTTGGTATGGACAGCAAGCACTGTGTTATGTCAATTTTTAACAGCTTCAGTGCTTTCATTTTAAGCATGATTGATGGTGAGGGCTTACTTGCTAACGCAATTTAATTAGCATGAAGTTAAGATTGTTGTGATGCTTTCAGTTTTTTTTTTTTTGCTCTAACTAAATCTACTGCTCCAGCAGCTCACTGCCACTTTCAAGTACCCTTTCACACACTGTAGCTGATAAACACAGAATTGAAGTACTCTTGACGAGTCCTCCTATCACATAACTATATATAGCTAACAAGTTTCCTATGCGTTCAGCTAGCAGCTTTGCTGAGGTGCCAAACAGCACTAGCAAGCAGTAAAATGACACACATCATTGATCCTTATTAACAATAAAGACGATCAGTCATGGACAAAAAGAGGAGCAAGGATATATGAGACAGATATACAGCCAAACACGTGATGCCTGGCTGTATATCTGCCTCATATTTCAAACCATGTTAAAGCCAGTATCTTAAGACCAGCAAACTCAAGCTAGACCAAATCAATTACACTGCTCTCTCTTTATCCTACATCAATTTCAGGTGTGAAACAAAATACTAACAAATCAATGGTACTACATTATCAACAGTAGCACTAAGATTTATTTTTCTTGTCTCATTTTGTCTCCTCCCTTTCAGTTTTCTAAAGGTAAATAGGTTTTTGCATAAATGATGCCCTACTTGATGTGAATGTGAGTGTTGCAGTCACACCATGTGTTTAGAGCAGCATGGTATCTTTGCTCAGCTATTCAATGGACCTGAATAATGTTCCGACTAAAGGGATTAGTGCATTTTCCAGCTGGCTAAATTCAACCCTCAAGCTTTAAAATCCCACATACTCTAAGGAAAGAGAATGTATCAGTGAGACAAACAGGGAAAAAGAGAGAGAGAGAGAGAGAGAGAGTGAGAGAGAGAGCAAGAGAAATCCTCCATCCAAGCTTTCAACTAGGACAGATGTTTACTCAAGTGTTTTCCAGAACTGAGAACTCTTTCCTGCTACTACAAACATGACCACAGATTAATTCCTAATTCATGCTTCCCTCTTCTGAGTTCAAGGGCTTCTGGATGAGGAGGCAGCTTTCCTTGATTTGCTTAAAGCTGGACCCACACCAGAGCATTATTGGGCCAATGTTGGGCCTGAGTAGCTCATCCTGACAATTGCAGGGACATGCATCGATTCATGGCTGATCTGAACCAATTACCTGTCCCAAAAGATCCTACAGTGTGAGGGGTTTACACACAACCATATTTCCAGAGCCTCCCTAATTTGAAATCACAAATATCAAACATCCTTGATATTTACGACTTGAAATCCTGTGCTGTGAAAGGAACAATGGCAATAGTGAATGAAAAGAAGTTAACAGGGAAGTACCACCAACTGGATGTAATAAAAGATAAAGGCAAGGTGCTGAAAGAATGCACAATAATACCCTAATTGTGTTTTTCTTTTAAGGTAACTGTAGCTTGTTGTGCTGCAAAATGTATAAGCCATGCTGATACCATGTTCTCAGCTAAAATGCCATACAGTTTTTCCCCCCTCATAATTTGTTTTTTGATACAAAACATAGCACACACCAGTTCAACCAGCTTGATGACAAAGCATGTCTCCAGGTTTGACAAATATGATATTACAAGTTTCTGTGTGATCCCCACTCAAATTTGTTTAATCAGTAACTCTGTAGACATGACTGAATTGTGCGGTGTGTGCTTTTTTCCCAATTAAAAAATTAAAAATTGGTTAAAATCTGTCGCTATGTCTGAGGTCTTGCATGTTTTTAAAATAAGTTGAAAATCCTGTAACAGCGGGCCGGCTTAAGTGCTGCCTGTGGCAACTGTCATGGCAGATGGAGAGACTGGTTTGTGTCACATGGGTATAAGTGGAGTGATACAACTCTCAGTTAAATGAAGTTTTTAAATCAACATCAGAATGAGACCCGTAAAACAAACAACCCATCCTTCTGCCAGGCCAGCCCTGAGGGATTGGATAATGGAGAATACACACTGATCTATACAGATAAGATGCAGAGCAGACACAGCTTGCTTAATAGACAGACTCTAGCGAAGAAGCTGAAGTCTTGAAACTGAACTCTAAAGCTACGGCTCATGAATGCAGATTGAGAGACAGGCTTTGCAGACTCCATCTCTAAAATGTCCCTTATTTCTTGGGGCTTTGGTTTTCACTTTGCATTAAGGAGACGGAATCAAGACGGAGCAAGTGCAGGTAGGACCAGACATAGGATTCAACAATATTAACTTCAGGGGGGATGGGGGGAAAATGACAGATGAAAAGTAGACGCCTCAGGTTTGTCTTAAAATAGGCATACAGATGTGTTAGAAAATGAGCTGATTGCCAAAGAACAGGTGGCTCCACTCTCTTTAATATAGGCTCCTTATAAATATATTCATTTTTTCTCATTTGGAGGCAAGTGCATTCGTCACAGTGGGAGTGGTAGCTCAGTGGGAAGTAATAGTGCTCTTTCATCTGTTTTGCCTATGTATCTACCTTGAAGATTTGCTCCTATTGACAGAAACACAATTTTTCCTCTCATTTCATAGACTTGAATCAATTTACTAGAGTATAATCATCTTGACAACTCAAGTGTGTGAATGGTGCATTGTCTCCTGATGGCTTTTTTGAAGCTTGAGAGCTGTGGTATAGACTTGTTTATTCCCCTCTGTGTTTCTCCTCTTACGTCTTGAGTGAAAATAATGCATCTTCCTGACACGCTGAGCTTTTATCCATGTTTTACAGTTCTACTGTCCATCTGGTTAGAACACAGCAACAATATGAAAAGCAAACTTCCCAAAATTTACTCTCTGTCCTTCTCTCTCTCTCCTACAGACGCATGCATATGTAGAAACCGGGCATAACAGTTGGTCTGGAGACCCAAGAGATCAAGGATATATATTTTTTAAACAGGCTTGCTTGGCTTCTTTTCTGCTTCAATCCATTGTTGAATTTAAAAGCAGAATAAAAAAAAGAGTGAGGCGATGGAAGATAGCCCAGAAAGTCTGGGATTTGAGGTAAATCCCTCAACAGTTCTGTCAGGGTCTGGTGTCTGACACAAACTTATGCCTGGGCTGAGCACTGAGAGGGGAGAACACCCCAACAGTCCATCAGCTTTTAATGACTGGTTTTTAATTTAGACCTTCTATGATGATGAGAATTTGAAAAAAACTGACAATGTAAACAACAAAAAATTCTGAGCACTTCTAATTTAACCTCAAAGGATTTGCTGAGTGACATGGCAAAAAGACATTCTAGAAAGAGACAAAATATATATGAGAAAAAAAGAATAAAGGGGAAGAGGGAGAGAAAAGAATCCAATAATATATATAAGGAAAGAGATAGAATCTTTGATGTTAGATTAGATACGATCTTTGAAGCTCAGCAGAAATATAATAGGTGCACAGAAAACATTCTCAGTGGGTCAAAAGAGGGTGCAAGGATACAATATGATAGAGAGAGAGAGAGAGAGAGAGAGAGAGAGAGCTGCAACAGGTTACTGACTCACAGCTTGGAGAAAGAAGGGAATGATGGAAACAGTTAAATAAAGTCAAAAACTGAGGTAAACACAGGAAAGGACATTCTCTCCTTAGGGAAAATAACTGCGTCTCTGAATGTGGACTGTAAGATTTCTGTCTGACTTTTCATGAAAGTTTGACATCAGCATATTTATGGAGTTGCTTTATGTGCTTCATAGACTATAAAAAGGCACATAATGAAACAAAATGTCAAGGCATTTGTGGCTACACATGCTAAATAATCAGAAACAGCAGCTGATTTACAATTGTTAATGGTGTATGGATGGTGTATGGCATCATACTGTGTGCAATATGTACCTGTTGTCGTTCAGTTGTGTGTATCTGGGCTGTGGGTCAGAATCTCTGTCGTTCACATCATAACTTGCATCTGGATCCTGAGGAGAAAGGTGCAATCCACTGAATAGGAATGCTGTAGCATCTAAAGAATGTAGGAATCTAAAGAAACTCTGGGGACAGAAATATCTTCCTGGAGAAACAGTTTCCTTTACGGCACAAGTCTGCAAAATCGTTTTTTTTTTACTATGCAAGTGTCTACACTAACATTTTAATGGACTACACTAAATTTGAGACTTCTGAGATGTGAGGAAAATACTCACGTAATTCTGTACCAGGTCTGGGTGATCTTTCTCAATGCCATCATCCAGGATGGTAATGACGACACCCTTCCCTGTGAAGCCCTGAGTCCAGGCTTCTTTCACCTGCAGGTCTCGCCCACTGGGGTTGTACTGCCAAATTAAAGGGAGACTTCAGACTACATCTCAGACTGGCAAGAATAAAGCCTGGACACTCCGTATACCCAACATGAAATTTTAAACTATAATTCTGTCTCTCTATGGGGTAGCACACTGGATCACATCTCAAGTAAATGCAAGTACAGAGGGAAATTTAAATCTCAGTGACAGAAATGGTTCTAGATAATGAACGTAATGTATGAGCAGCAAGATCAGTAGTGTGCATCTAATTAAGAGATAATGACATCTGCAATGTTCGTTAAGTGATTCGGTTTTTAAAATGGCTTAGGTGTGATCATCTACAACCATGCTCTTTTGTATTCTCACAGCATTGCAAAACTGTCTATTATTTGGAAGAAAACAATGCATTATCATTACACTACTCATTTTTAAACAAGATCACATTGCATGCAAATATAATAGAAATATGAAAATATTCACATCTAAAGTTAGATATTAGATATTCTAACATTAGATTAGATGCTTCTGAAATAGTTCATGCACAAATCTAGTTCTAATGCTTGAAAGAGCTTTTATTTTTGTTATTAAAATACCTGAAAATGTCAGAGTATCATGTGTTGTTATTCTTAATACTGTGTTCAAAGCTTTTCTTATAAAACTTGCAGCTGTAAGTGCTGTAAGTGCTGTAATATCTTCCTTAAATGTGTATACAAAGACCATGCACACACAGCGCTTAGCAGTGCTTGGTAGAAATGCAGTACAGCAAAGTGACAAATAACAACAGAAATAGAAATTTCTAAAGTGCCAGAAGACACACAGTGAGTTTCTGTAGCCCATTTCCCCACACAGCAGGTGTCAGCAGGGAGAGCCACTTTGTTGCAGGAAGGCATATGCACATACCCAACTGGGGAGACAGAGTACTGAGTCAGCCAAACACACATGCAAATATACAGCAAACCTGTCAGAAACCGCAAACTTCATTCTATCTTTCTCTCTCATTTATTTCTTATTTTATTGAAACTTAACAAAATAAATGTTCAACTATATTTCCAAAGCATTCACTGTTTCTTTTCTTCTTCCTTATGTCCTCCCTTTTTATCGATGGTGAAGTCTGTTTTAAGAGCACCTCTGAATCCACTCTTTTATGAAAACCAGAGAGAACTGGGTACACCTACAATAGAGAGACAACTGCTGACATGATTTTAGATAACTGGCCTCTTTTTATAAATCACTGCAAATCAGCCAAAACTGAAATGGGCTGCTCTCTTCTCTGGAAATAAATCATGTACAAAAGCACTCATTCCATTATCACCACACAGCATCTTTAAAAGCAGCTCTGCATATGTTTTTGAATGCAAATTGGTCTAGGCTGACAGAGCAGAAATATTGTAATAAACTATACTTCTTATACAGGATGTGTGTCATTCGAATTTCTATATTCTTCTCTACATTTACATTTACATTTATGGCATTTGGCAGACACCCTTATCCAGAGTGACTTACATTTCTCTCATTTATACAACTGAGCAGTTGAGGGTTAAGGGCCTTGCTCAGGGGCCCAACAGTGGTGGCTTGGTGGTGCTTGGGCTTCTCTATAGGCTTGCTTGCCCATCTGTTTTTTCCCCTGGTAAATGACTAATTGCTGATTAATAATTAATAATGAATTCTTTTCTATCTCTCTATTCAACTCATTCTGTTTGGAAAGAATGAATATGACTAGATTAAGTCAATCAATCTGTGACTGGAGCATCGTGTTTAAATGCAAACAGAGATTAATGCAAATGGTGACATTCCACTGACAAATTCAATTAAAAGACAGACAATCCACTATAAGTGCGTTAATTGCAAATGGCAAAACAAAATCCTTTGGCAGTCTTGTTAATTTGTGCGACAGCAATTTAACAAAAAGGATTTATTAGCACTGATTGATTGCAGATGACTGAAGAACAGACTCCTGGGTAAAGCTCATCTACTTACCAGGTACCATTGCTGGGGAAATTTTGGGTCAGTAGGCTCGCTGTAAATATCCCTCTTCCGCCTCCGCTTGGTGACTTGCTGTTCTGCCCAAAGAACCTAAAAAGAAATCAAAGGTACACACACTCACCCAGACGCGCATACCGAAATGTTCAAACACCAAACACCTGCAGTGCTTTGAAACCAACACATACTGAAATGTTCACACACTATACACCTTCAGTGCTTAGAAACCTACACTTTACCTCGGTGTTTATATCTCAAGCATGTAATTCCCCTCAGACCGTTAAATCAGAAGCTTAATGCTCTCTTTCAACAGTAGAATTCAAACACATTGGACACACTTGATTTCATTTGACAGCCCCTATGTGTGTGTGAGACTAGTTTGACCAAGTCTTCATCATGCTCCTGTGGGAACTTTCAACTAAATAAAGTCTACTAGGTAGCAGAGACACTATTAGTGCTAACCAGAGACTTAACAACAGATGGGATATCCTTAAAAGTAGACACAGCTGCCCCCAACATTTACCAACAACAAACACTAAGAACCAAAATATTTCCAGCAGGACACATTTCCCAGTTCTCTTGCTCTTTAATTTGAGCTTTCGTTCAAGCACAAAGAGCGAAGAGACACGAGGTCTCAGTGCTTTCTCTTTTCTAAGGTGTTTTATCTTTCTTGGCCTTTTCTGTGTCACCTTATGTCTTGCTTTAACTCTCGGCTTCCCGGGGTCACTCTGCTCTACACATTCCTCACACTCTCTGCTTTCCCCACATTTTTGTAGTGTTATTGTGAAAATAAATGGATAGACATTATGGGGGTTTTTAGCATTTGATTTACACAATATGTCTAATGTTATAATGTCCAAAATATATTTTTTTGTGACAAAGCTTAATTAAACAAAAAAAAGCATACATTTACTGATTACATATATGTATTCACCCCCCTGGGTCAATATTTAGCAGAACCACCTGCAGTGATAACAGCTGCAAGTTTTCTGCCATATGTCTCATATAACAGCTTTGCAAATCTGGATCCTCACATTTTTGCTCATTAATCTTGACAGATAAAGAATGTTGGTGGACAGCAGTTTTCTAGTCTTCCAATGGATGCTCAATCAGAATGAGGTCAGGGTTTTGACTAGGCAATTTTAACTAATGCAGCTTTCAACCATTCCAGTGTAGCTTTGACAATTGAATAGAGCCATTGTCCTGTTTGAATATGCCCCAATCTCATCTTGCAGACTGTGAGTGGTTTTGCTCTGTACTTGGCTCTGTCCAGGTATTCCTCAACCTTGATCAATCAGCCAGTCCCTACTCATGAAAAATGTCCCATGATGCTATCACCATATCGCGCTTCACCGTGGAGATGGTATTCCCGGGGTAATGAGCATTGTTCGATTTTTGGCAAATCTAGTTTAATTTTCAACTCATCAGTATATGAGTCTCCAACACAGGATTTAATATGCCTTATTTTAAGAATGGCTTTGATTTTGCCACTCTTACAGAAGGCTCAGCTTTGTGAAATCTTCATGCTATAGCTGACCAGCTGGTACAGCTTCTCCCATCTGTCCAACTATTGCAGAGATACCCTTTGCCTCTTGTTGCTTCTCTAATGATCATCTTTATCCACTTTGTCACTGGCTATTAGTAGACAACCTCCTCTATACAGAGTCACAGTTGTGCCATATTTTTAATATTTAATAATGCATTTGTTGCATTTGGTATATTGCAGGATTCTTTTAATAACCAAACCCTGATTTCCACAACTTCTTCCCCCAGAACTTTTGATAATTCCTAGGTCTTCATGATACTTTTTAGGTGTTCTCCTTAAGTATGTAACAAACTCTGGGGACTTCCAGGAACAGGTGTAGTTAAATTAAAATCATGTGACACTAGAGTGAATTATTTGAGGTCTGATTGCAACTAATTGCACCAGAACTAATTTAGTGGTTTTACAGCAACTAGGATGAATATATATGTAATCACAATCTGTAAAAGAAATGAGAATGAAATTCCCATAGGGCTTAAACATGGGGCTGGTGGTTCAAGGTCAGTTAGAGTGGGATCTCAGATAAACAGTAGGACCTCTTTCAGTTTAAATTCTAGCCTTCACATTGCCCAGACATTAGTTTTTAATGAATCCCTGCTGGAACAATGTATGCGAATTTCAAGCAACGAAACGGAACTGAAATTCGTGAAATGCATGACAATGTGTAAAACTGCATGGGAAACTCTTGAAATGTTGAAGAAAGATGTGCAAGATGAATCATGTGCTGGGATGCCCATCCACATCCCAAACAGATGAAAATGCGACTGCAGTGATGTCTGTGCTGAACCGTGATGAGTGAAAGTCAGGATGATCGTACATGAGTTAGCACTTGTTAAAACCACCATCCATGAAATCATCACACAGGAGCTGAGCATGAGGAAAGTTGTTGCAAAACTTTTTCCCTAGAACTTGCCAACGGATCAGAAGGAACAGTGTGCACTTCACTAGCTGTGAGAGAATTTCTGGCTGAAAAAAACATCGTAGTCCTTCCACATCCACCCTATAGCCCTGACTTGGCTCTGTCTGGTTTCTTCTTGTTCCTTAGGATTAAAACATGTTTGAAAGGCCACCACTTTGGCACAGTAAAGAACATCCATAAAGCCGTGACCTAGACTCTGAATGTCCTCACAGTTGATTTCAAGCGCTGCTACTGCTACAATGACAGGCATTGTGTGCATTCACAAGGATCATATTTTGAAGATGATAATATTGATTTTTTTGTTTTTTTATGCAATGCACTGTACACAGAATTGTATATGAATCTCAGAAAAGGCCTCTTCCTCTGACTGGACAGAAACCCATGCCTTCATAATCACGTATGCTTTAGATGCATAATTACATGGTGT
The DNA here is from genome assembly GCA_028566375.1 of Leptodoras nelsoni. Taxonomy (NCBI): domain Eukaryota; kingdom Metazoa; phylum Chordata; class Actinopteri; order Siluriformes; family Doradidae; genus Leptodoras; species Leptodoras nelsoni. Next base: position 8,478,930 of record JAOVVG010000010.1, read on the forward strand.
GCAATGTTGATTTGGAGGTAGTAATTTATTAGTCAGTGGAGGCAGCACATAAACTACCACTAATGGCAGGGGGACTTAGCTGCCAGTGTCTTTATCTTAGAAAAGTGATAATTTAGATGTAGGTATGTGTGTGTGTGTGTAATTTAATTTGGAGCTTTTAAAAGTCTGAGTGAAAGTACACAATGAGGGCATAATGAAGGAAATGTTAGAAATTTGCAGTCATAGTGGGCACATACTTGACTTGCTCTAAAATCCTCCTGACACTAATAGCCGTGTGCTTTTGTGTGCAATTACTCAAGCTCTAACAAACAAAATGGTTGTGTGATGATGAATGAAAATGTATAGGACAAAGGTCTACAACACATCTGTACATTTTACAAATGCAGAGTTCATCTGTGTATTTGAATGTGTGTGTGTCCCAAACAAAATGCTTTTAAGCATTGCATTTCCAATTTCAGAATTATTGGCACACTCTTCCTGTTATGTCCAACAAAGTAGAGGGATCTTTTAAAGGGATTTTGTGTTTCTTGAACCATTTAGAAGGATGTGTTGCTCATCCTTCTATCTGTACATCTGAAGCCCCTGGCAGAGGCAACTAGTATGGGGGCTGAAATATTCTGGTATTTCACAATGACATAAGACTTCAAAAATCTGTCTGAACCAATAGTCACAAACAGCTTCCAAGCATTAATGATCCCTGTACACAGTGGTGGTGCACATGACCTAAAAGTTTGTTTAAATCTTACCATAAACACACATCCGTAAATTATTTAACTGTAAAATTCCAAAACTGCTATTCTTGGGCTCTTTCCCCCCTCCTTCACCATTCTCCTCACTGTGTAAGGGACACGTGCCATTAGGTCCAATTCCTTGCTACTGTTTCTGACAGGAAATGTTTTGTACTTATCGGGTACTTTAGGTTGGTGATATTAGACACTGGAAGCGACACTGCACATGGCATGCTCCCTATGCTCAGCAATATTTTAATATTTACACTGGCTGCTGCTCTCACATGGAGCTTTTATTTTTTAGTAAACATTACATGCAAACATCCGTAATGACAGGTTGATGTGCCATCACTGTGATCATGTAAAGATAATAAATCCACAACAATATATTAACTGATGCCAGAGTGCACTGCTACAAGATGGCTACAGGCTAATGCCATGAGCTGACATGGATTAAAGCTGTGCATCTACTATTTCTCTTCATTATTTCTCTATATTGCATCTGTGAAACGTACAGAAGAAAGTTGAATTGATAACACTTGTATGCCACGTTATGGATGTGTTTAATCTCTGCTATCAGTTAACCTTCCTCTTACAGGTATCCAGATATTATAATTAGCCAGAAGGCACATCCCTAGTTAATAAGACATGCAAGGTGGATCAAACGGTGCCACAGCTGTCGTGTTTGTCCTACCACGAAAACTTCCATCTGTATCAAACTATGAAAATGTCTACATAGAATGGACAAAAAACTCATTCTCTCCCCTTAGTCATCCTTCCATCCCTTATTATATATTTCAGTCACTAGACACTAAATTTATCCCAAAATGTGCAGATGTGGAACAAGGCCAGGTCACGCTTGCTTTGATATATTTTTAGCTGCTTTGACTTCTATCCACTTTTCTCAGAAAAAAAACATAAGCTTTAACCTCATTTCAACTTTCTATGGGAATTGGATTCTGCTCACTCTGTTTTCACTCCTACTCACCACACACACTTGGACTGGGGGAAAAAAAAAAACATTAGATATCTGCTGTGAATGACCTTTATGACCTGAAGACATTTAACTATGCCGCTCATTAGTGAAACCCTGCTGCCTTTGGAATCATGTGCATATGTCTTTAGATATTTGAATGAAGTCTGAGCTACAAGACCTTAAAGGCATGTTTTACTCTGAACACACACAGCTGAACACACTTCCCCTATTCTATCTACAATATGTCTGTGAGGAGCTGAAATGAAAAAGCCCATAATTCAGCTTTTCCACGGAGGGTTCTCTGTTGACGCTTTCTCCTTGTGATGAATGGGTCATTTGTGGGAGCTGATTTTGCATTATAATGAGTTCATTTTTTCACTGGTGGATATTGTTGTAGTGCTGGAGAGCTGGACAAAGTCTGCAGATGCAAACTGATACCATGGCCACAGCTGGATATGATATAGTGCTGTCTCAGGTGGCTGGCACAGAATATGATAATCAAATAATGGCATCCGACACACATGTGGATTACGACTGTGTATGTGTGTGTGTATTGTTTTCCAAACATGGCAATCTGTATTTTTATCCATACATTCAACCTTGGTAAACACTGGATATTATCCAAGTTGGGCATTCTTCTCTTACCGTACTGTATCCGGCTCAGGAGAATTCATTAAGTGTATGTGTAGTGGCAGCGGAGTTGAGAGAACAAATGAGCTGTTACCCAAATATTGCTCATATTTTGTCAAGGGAGCGAACACTGTACGATATTTAGCCATGAGATCAAATTACAGTAGTTACTTTCTGTTGAGTATTCAGCTGTTGGGATGACAAAAATGTGCAATTTTAAGTTGCGTTCAGTCTGTGTGCAGGAGTGTTTATATGCAGCAGCAGGGACACATTTCATAATTTTACACTGGCTGGATATAATGATACAAGTATATGTGGTTTTGTTGATTATGTCTTCTTTATTAAAACCTTAATGAACGATAGTGTTGGCCACAAGGGTCTATAATCTTTCAAGTTAGATGTAGGGATGGGAGAGTATATTAGAGGCTCTTTAGGCTTTGGTGTTTTAAGGCTAGCGGAGGTGCTATCACTGATTAATAAGCAGAACCGGTGCCCTCAGAGAGGCAGATAGATAAGGTGATCGTCTGTGAGAGATCAATGGGTGTCTGGGCCTGTGGGGCAAATATGCAGCCCTTTTCCTGCCTGTAAGTACCGATAGCTTATCTCCAAGGTCTGCACACACACATACACGCAGACACTGTAGAAGCTCCTCTGCTGTTAATTCTGAATGTGTGCAATCTGCCTGCTGTCATCCACCACTTTTAAGCTGCAAATGTCCATCACATCCATTAATCCTCTTTTCTTTATCTCTTCTCTCTAGTATTTATGTGTGTGTATGTGTGTGGGGTGTGTGTGTACCTGTGGCTCACTGAGCAAATGGACATGAACCCCATGTTGGCTAGACAGAGACCTCTTCACAACACTCCTGTGCTGAAAGTGATAATAGTCCCCAAACACCTGGAAGGAAGACGAAGACACACACACAGACACACACACACACACAATATTAGATTCAGAGACTCGGTGTCCTTCATAACACTGTGTGTCCTTCCATCCACAAGATTATAAGATGATCTAAAACACACCTGAGGGGAAAAAACCCTCATTAACTTCACCACCTGTGCCCAGAAACAGGGTCATGTCATTTCTCTCTCCCCCCCCCCTCTCTCTCTCCTCCTCTCTCTCTCTCTCTGACACACACATCTACTCTATGATCTGAGCTGACAAATGAGCCTAACTCTTACTGTATCAACTGTAACACACACACATAATCCTTAGTTACTAAAGCATAATAAGTGCCACCTGCTTGTATGTTGTGTGGTATGAATGAGACAGACACAAACACACAGTCATAAAGAGTCACTAAGGGGTGGAAGGCGCATGTCCTCCTGCTACTGCTACGAGTAATGAAGCAGCTAATTCATTTTATCTTCATTCTGTGCAGTAATGATGTACATATGGGCTTTATGAAAACAAGTGCACACACGCACATACACGCACACAATCACAGTGCCCACAGGATTTGGAATGAGAAAGAGAAAGAGAAGGATATGGAGAGCAATATTCAGGCTAAATGGAGAAAAACAGATGATTAAACCCAAACATCTCATTTGTGTTTACAGCTCCTCGCCTTCAGACATGCCTGCAGGCTGCATCAAGAACAACCCAACTCTGTCAAATATCTTAGACAAAGATGGATGCCTCTGTGGGTGTGCATGTATGTAGGTCTATAACAAATATGCTTGCATAGCAATACTCTATTTTACCTGTGTGTGTGTGTGTGTGTGTGTATATGCCCAGACCACCAAAGTCATGCAGTGATGTATAATGCAGAATTTGCAATAAATACCACCATTATACAGCCATCTTTCTCTTTTCTTTGACTCACTTGTACATGTAAAGAGGCTGCCTGACTCGACACTGCAATCAATTACCAGAGATCGTTGTTTTTGTATAATGTTAGGCATGAGGCTGTGAAAACAATGTCGTTTAATGTAGTTTCAGAAGTCTTCTAGAACGTCTGGTGTGGAAGCTACTATAGTTACCATCGACTTAATGTGTAGAATGTAAGCAATAAATGGAAAAAGCCCCTAAAATTGTTCACAAATCTAGTTAGCTGTAGTCTGCTTGCATAAGAATTTGTTTTAGCAGTAAAAATATAATGACGTAATTTATATTTGTCTTGTCACTTAAGTACCAGAAAAAGTGGAATACCAGCTAAGACTTGCTAGGTCCTCCACAGGATCTTGGAGGGAACGTTGCACAGTCTTTACAGCGATGTTTGTTGAGGCCCCAGCATTGAATTCAAATGTTACTTGAGGTAGTGTTGCACACTTATTGCGTGAAAAGATTCTTGCCAGCAAATGCTGGTCACATTTTTACGGCCACACAGCTGTCATGAGTTTGAGGTTTTGCTGCAATTCTTGTAGTCACGGTACACCCTTGAAGTGCTCATACATGAAAATCCAAACTTTGTTTCTACCCCTGAAATACTATGACCCATCTCATAAGCTCCAACTATTAAACCATGCTGAGTGTCAATAAATCGCAATAACATGCTATTTTCACAGCCAAAACAACTCTAGAAGCGTCCACAGATGTCCATTACTTTATATACACATTGGCAAACAATGATGTGCATAGGTGGTGTTGCTATATGTTTTGCATAAGCTCCATACTTCAGTGTATGCTTTGTCTAGCATAAAAAAAAGGATTTTTGTTATGTATATCACAAACTGTGTCATTTACATATTTTTGCTGACATTTCACTTATTATATTAAACATAAAATAAAGACTGACAATTCAAGAATGACTGCTACATGAAAGTGCTATGGCAAAAGAAGAATGGTGTTTCATGTACAAATAGGACAAAATGTACAAAATAGGAGTGCAGGATGGAAGGTCAGTGTCTAGCAGAAAAAGCACCACACTGTGCTTGGACTCTGGCTCTTTAGACATGAACATTCGTTGAAAGAGAAAGAGAGAGAGAGAGAGAGAGAGAGAGAGAGAGAGAGATGGCATTAATCATACTTTTTCATTAGTCATCCTGTCTTTGTGCCTTTCGTACAAGGTCATGTGCATTTTCTCTTTCTCTCTTACTTACACACACACACATACACACACACACACACACACCTACCTACATGTGTCCAGCTACACCTGTCAAAGCCGAATACCGATTTAAGGTCAAGCGATGGAGGTACAGTCTACTTCATCCCCACCCCCTGCTATTTCATTCAGAGCTCCTTTTGTCCCTTTGTTACCATCTCTCTCTCACTTTCTCTCCCTCTCCCTGTCTTGTCCTTTCTCTGTCTGCCTATCTGACTCTTTTAATCTGTCTCTCTTTTTCTTTCTGTTGGATCTGAGTGCAGCTGCTTGAAACATGAGACACATTACCTCCAAACCCCTACTGCTAGCTCTCTAAGACAGCCACATACCACTTCTCTCTCTTTCTGATCTCGTATAGCAGCCTGAATTCAAAGCAGACATCTCCCTTTCCCACAGTAAAATATTGCAGTGTAATATATAAAAACTGTATTTATGTGCAAAGATTTCTGAAAATCCGAAAATCTGATGACAGGAACGGCTCACGGCTCAAGTGTTCGTATGTTTTTTTTATCCTGAGCTCACGTTACTTTATGTGTGGAGCTTTGCAGGTTCTCTAAATATCTATGTAGGTTTCCTCTGCCTTCTTCAGTTTCCTTCTACTCAAAGTGCACGCCCTGGCAGCGTTACATGCAGCTAAAATGACTTCAGCATGGTAGCTGGATTTATAATCTCACTGGTACATTTATCAAGTGTAAAAACGGTGTTGGTTTTAACAAAATGCCATCACTGGACAGAAAGCAAATGGAGGAATTTGTATTCTGCAGCATTCTTTGTGGAAGTATTCAGTGACTGCAAATCCCATTTTGTAGCATAATTTTTTTCGTACAGGATCACTTGTATGAAAAGATGTGGCAAGTTTACACAGCAAATACTTCTCTATTTAACAGATAATTACATGCATTATTCAATCAGATAAAAATTACATTCTTATTAGCCTCATGAAATTTGCACTGCTGTAATCGTTACATGGTTTTCTTGTTTACATTAAAGGTTTTTTCCCATCCTCCGACTGAGCTTTCAAATGAATGTTTATCATGTTAATACTGTAGGCTGCAGGCAAACATAGTCAGACCGCAGAATCTGATAGTGAAACCAGCCTGCATAACAATGCAACAGCCCTGGCAGCTGGGGCTATCAAGCAGAGCTGAAACTGTTTATGTGGTTTTCGGTTCTATATGGCTTGGACTGAGGGAAAGTGTCTAAATCAGTCCCATAATGCACAAAAGGTCAGTACAGTGAAACAGGTTGAATTGGTGTTGTAGCTCCTAGAAAATCAAATCAGCTTTTCTGTCTTCTGTTCCATGAAGTCAGAGTCTGTGGAACTGAGCGAGACAGGTAATGTACATAGTGTAGCTGTTGAGAACGAACATGAAAAAGCAGAGTCAATTTCATCCTGGGCGGCACGGTGGCGCAGTGGATAGCGCTGTCGCCTCACAGCAAGAAGGACCCGGGTTCGATCCCCGGGTGGGGC
>JAOVVG010000010.1:8630762-8643408 GCA_028566375.1 Leptodoras nelsoni
TGCTGGCTGGGCACCGGCTCCCCCGTGACCCCGTAACTGGGAATAAGCGGTACAGATAATGACTGACTGACTGACTGCTATCCAACAATGTCTGTTGTTAAAAGTGCTTCACGATTTATTAATAGAATTGAACTAAAGAGCCACAGTCTTGAAAATCATCAGACCATGAAATACATATTTCATTGAAATGAAACACAAACTCAGTTTTGCCTTGCTTTTTGTGCGAACTTTCTACTGACTTCTATAATAATTAATGCTTTGCCTAACCATAACCTTAACTTCAGTAATGAAAAGGCATCTTTTTGGCTCTTAAATAAAATTGTTCAAAAAACAAAACAAAAAAAGCCAAATTCCAGTCAAATGTCTCCACAAGTTTAAAATGATCAGATATTCCTCCTTGTGGAATATCCTTTTGGGGATTTACACAAATGTTTTGTTCACTAATTGTTCTGTGTTTTTTTCTTTCTTTCACTGATTGACTTAATTCTTTATGTCTGTCACTTCACAGAACCTGGGTTCAGTTCGTGGGGTCGGGCCAGGGTCCTTTATGGATGGAGTATGTATGTTCTCCTCCTGTCTGTATGGGTTTCTTCAAGGAGTTCCAGTTTCCTTCCACAGTCCAAAGAAATGCAGTTTGTGTGTATACCCTGCAACCTGTACAGGGAGTTTTCCTGCCTTCTGCTCAATGAGCCCTGTGATAGGCTCCAGCACCCCCTGCCACCAAGATGTAAGATAAGCAGCTTAGATAATAAATGAAATGAAATTTACAAATTGACCTTATGGAAAATCTGTGCAAATTCAAATGGATGAGGGGACTGGAGTTTGGGTGCATACACCCAAAACCTGCACTGTTACATCTACACTGACATTTTGTCCCTCCAACCCTTTAATTGCCTAAATTTATTTGCAAAACACTTTACCACTGCCCAATTAACCATTCATTCATGGCATTGCAGTTCATTTTTAATAAACATCATAAACAAATAATAAATAAATTAGTAAACATTGTAAATAAATGACTAAATATTTTAGGCCACAAGTTAGGGCCATACTATTTACAGATTTAGCATTAAATCCATTTTAATTTAGTTTCTTTTAACATTGCCTTACTTCCCCTCCCCATCCCTCATTTGCACAGTGAGGGAGTTTTGGTGCACAGTGAGAACAGTATTGTCAGCCATGCTTGCATTGTTGAGCTCCCCCAGAAGAGATGACAAGCAGAGGCACTCATGCTTTGGAAATCTGCACTTTCTCAGCAGGAACACTGCATTCAAGTTCAAAGTTCACCCTATTTAAAATTGTAAAAAATCTTTTTGAAATGTTAAATTTGTTTCATAGGAATGGTTGTGTGTTTACAGTTAACTTTCTGTATCTTTAAACAATATTAATGCTTGATTCATTTGTGCGCAACTTGGTATTATGATAGCCACACAATACCCCTTTACCTAGTGTTATACAGTTTGTCTGTTAGTATTGTACATAATTGTGTGAGGAATGAATGAAATCAGGAGTATAGCAGGAAATCAGCAGGAATTAAAATATTTTATGCATATTCTAAAGCATTGCATTGCTGAACTGTAAAAACATCCAGAAAAACAAGAAAACAAACTAACATCTTTATTTTCTGAAACATCCTAAATTATCAGTAAGTATGATGGTCATTTTAAATGGTGACCCCAGAAAACAATGACTTGAATTAAATAAACCTAAACAATTAGTTTAGCACTGAAAATTAATGGATAAAGAAACTTATTTCCTTACATTTATTAAAATTAATTACTATTGCATGATAAATTGAAGCTAGAATATATTGCATGTAATGTAATGTAAACAAAGAAGAAACAAGCAAGACACCTAAATAACATAGGATGCATGCTTAATTTGTGTCTTTCTGTAAGCAAGAGATCTGTGTTGGTAATGTTAACACAACCTCTTATTGTGTATGTATAAATCTAGACAATAAATCTTACAATTTTCTGCAGGTGGATTATTACATGCATATTTATTTGGGATGTTCATCTCCATCACTGTGGTACACATCTAGATGCATTGCCAACAATCCAAAATTTTTTTTTGTCTTAAGCCTTTTTCCCCCCAACATTGTTCCATACCATACACCAGACTGATTATTTCAACATCAACTGAGAGAGTAGGGGTTTGAGTGAAATGGTGCATTCAATGATGTGTACACGAGAATGAACAGGCTTTGCAATGCACACTAGAAATTTTATAGCTTAGGATTTTTTTTCTTTTTTTTTTTTAATTAGTAAAGGGCATTATTCTCTCTCTCTCTTTCTCTCTCTCTCTCATATTGGCATGACCATATTTTCTTTATACAAAGCTATGGATTTCCAGGTACGGATTTACCTTAATTAACTGTCGGTGCATTAATGAGCTACCACACTAAAAAGGAAGTGAAAAGGGCAGCCATTTGGAGTTTGCTGAGGCATGATTGAGAGCCTGTCACCAAGAGCGGTGAGGTGGGACACAGCTGCTCTAAAGCCAGTCGTACTTTTACTCTGGCATTTCACTGCCCTTTTTTTTTTTTTTAACAATCTGGTATTTCTGTGGCAGTACTGTGGTATTGTTTTGGTATTGTGATAGAATTGCTTTTGCACTGACACTCTCCTGAATGCCAAAACCACCTTTAAACTGATATTCTGCGATGACAATACCTCCAGAAAGGCCTGCTTTGATTGGAACTTTCCTTGCTCCTTTACAGGAGCTGTAATGCAGGAGTGTAATGTGTCATTATATGTTAGTTATCCACATGTTAATATATTGTCACTGCCTTTAAACTGTGCTGTGTAAATGGATAAAAAATTACATGTTAATGTTTGTCACAACAAATGTAGAGCAAGTTGCAGACCATAGAATTGATTATTTTCAGCAAATCCTGAAGTGTTTATCCCTCTAATTTTAATAGCTGTTTTTAAATTAAACAACCCCTCTTTGTATGCTTTAGCCATTTATAGTTATATTTAATGTTGTGGAAAGAACTAAATAACTTAAAAAACTTTAAAATTGCAAAGACACTCAACAATTTCCATAAATGTTAAATAAAGTGTCCTTACATAAAGGTCTTTGTTAAATAATATTTTTTAAATCTGTTTTTTTTGTAGGTGCATGAATATAAACCTGTGGTTTGCTTTTCAGAAGCACTATTGTCAGAGCTGCTGTTATAGAAAACACTAAACATCAACACTAACTAATTTTAACGGATATATAACTCATTTTGATATTTCCATGTAATGGTCTGTCTTCATGAATGTGTATGAAGATGATTTGGGAGCATTTAGAAAAAATTGTGATTTTTTTTAATCTATCAAAAAGGTGCTTTGATATATGTGCTGTATTTATGTTGTGTGTCTTCAGAAATGGTGTACTCATCAGCAAGTGACGGCACTATAGTTAAACAGCAGATGAACCACATAATGTTGTATTGATTGGCTACATCAGGTTTGGCACACAGGTGAGTGACAAAACCACCTTTAATCAAGCATCACTTCTGCCATGAAAGTCAATTACACACAAGGCTGAAAATCTCTGCTCACAGCTGCATTGCTGATGTGATTTGTTTTCTAAAACTGTAGTACTACCTAACTCTTTGCATTTGTTCTTGACTTGATTTGTTCAATATCTCAGTGTATTGAAGACTCCTAACATTCCATCAAACTGTTTGCAATCTGTTTGTTCTAGGAGAAATCCTGCTGCCTCCCTACAGTCTTGGTTTACACCATCTATGTGTGATTAAACTCTCCTGCTGTCACATTTAAAAATGTGTGGTTGATAATGTGTTGTGAATATTTGTTCATGGCCTGTTTTGGCACACTCAGACCTTGTTTTCTATGCTGTAATCATGTGCAAACATTAGCGAAGGCTTGTGTTTAACCTGTCTATCGAAGTTTGCTGCAAGGGATCTTCAAGAGAGCCTCTTGCCTACTGCTTCAGCTTGGTTGCGGTATGAAGGTGACATATTAGCATTGCATAAAGCACTCTCCCCCACCCTCTTACTTACCTCAACTGTTCTTCTTTTTTTTACACTTTTACCCCTACACACGTTCTCTCTTCTTTCTTCCTCCTGCTCTGTGCCTGTTTGTCTTTATTGGGAAATGCTTTGAACAATGTGCACCATTTGAATGCCCTTTTCTTCGAAACAGTGCTGAAAGAAAAGGCTTTTAAAAGGCACTCTCTTACTTTCTATTTTTCTCATTTCCTCCAGATTGAGCCGATGAGAATGTGTGTGATTAATATTTATTATGTGTGTAAGCAATCACTTTTGGCTTCCTGCTCTGGGACTGACAGCAGTATTCCAGTAATTGCTGTGACAATGAATTGCTGTTTATGAAGATTATTCTAAACAGGAGCTGCTTTAGTAATAAGACTATAATAATCATCTAGAGTGCTTTTATAAAAGTTGACTGTACAGTTCCTCTCACTGGTATTAGTTCACCAAAATTCAAGCACAGACATCACCTGGCAATATATGTACAGCAAATTCTTAGTTCTGAAAATGCAGTAGCCATAAAAAAATCTAATAAACAATGCAACTTGAAACACTTCAAAGGCAAATTAATAAGCAGGGATTCAGTATATCAATGCTAGTTGATTCATGGAACTATGAATATTCAATCAAAACTAGCTAGAGCCAGCAAAATACTCTTGACACACAGCTAATTACAGTATATACAATAGATATGGAACATTTGCAGTTATGGAAATTGTTTAAATTAATTCAATTGAGCAATCAAGACAGGCCTTTATAAAAAGGCTGGTTTTCATTTAATTGATAAAGACTGAGGATAGCTAACAGACATAGTGCACACTGGGGAACATTCTCGATGAAAGAAGATGTACACAACTATAAAATAAAGATACTACAGGTGTCACGTTTGTGACCACTAAGGGCCGCCACATAACCACCTCCCAGACCCAAACTGCAGAACGAAGAAGATGAAGTTCCTCCTCTTCCCGCAGAGGCTCAGCCAGAATACCTACACCTGTGCGCAATTGGGGTGAAGAGCTCTCTCCCCTTATTTAAAGGGCTGTCTGGCTGAGCCTCCCTGTGGGTCAATGTTTACTCTTCCACCAAGCTAAGTATTCATTAACTTAGATTCTGTGAACTTTCTAGAGTGTTTGACTAGCCTTATGCTTTCCATGCCATGTTCATGCTCATGCCAAGTTTGACCTTTGTTTAAGTGTGTTCGCCTCATTTCGTTGGTGCTTAGCCTCATGTGTTTGTTTGTTTTTGTTTCATTAAAAAGACCCAGAGCCAAAGTGGAGGAGATTAGTGACTTCCTTTTGTTGGACTTTAAACTCTTACCAGCCGGCATTCCTCAGTTTCGCTTTTGGTTGATGTTTTCCTCCCCACTCTGTGCCGCTTTTTCGTTTGTGGTTATTTTCTGGATTATAAATAAATACTGCCTTTGCTTCCACGAACTGGGCGTTAGTCTGGTCCTTACAGATTGATCCGCCGTACAGATGGAAGCAGCAGAAATCCGTCGCCTATAGCAGGAACTCGCGCATGTCAAGAATTTACAGGCGAGATCCACTTCCTGTCGCACTCCCAGAGTGCTACAATACCAATCCAGCCCAAAGCACGGGGTTCCTGCTCCAGTGTGAGCTGTTTTTCGCTGCCCAGGGCACACTCCCGGACAATCAGAAGTTGGAAGGCGCTTGATTGGGCCACGGCTGTCTGGAATAGTGCAGGTGAGTCGATTTGCTCCTACTCTAACTTTCTAGCTCAGTTTAAGAGCATGTTCGATCATCCTGCTGAGGGTCGGGACACTGCTGAGCTCTTGTTGAGTCTGTTACAGAGAGAGCGCAATGTGGTGGAGTACGCGATGCAGTTCCGGACGGTGGCAGCAGGCAGAATTTTCTGTCCCAGTTCAGATTTCCTACCTGAGCGGAACAGTCTCCCAGCCCTAATAGATTTGGGAGCCATGGGGAGCTTCATAGACCAGACTACATTTGCCAAGCTGGGGATCCCCGCTGTAGAGCTACAACACCATCTCCAGCTCAGGTCCATTGATGGAGGATCCATCAGTGGTGGCAACGTCACACATCGCACGCCTCGCCTCCGTTTTGAGCTTCTGGTCACCAGCTCCCCCACTTATCCGATAGTCCTGGGCCTGCCATGGATGAACCGCTACGACCCGCTGATCTCCTGGAAGAACAGAGAGATCCAGGCCTGGTCAACCTACTGTCTTGAGAATTGTCTATGCATGCGCCCCTTGCCACTGCTCTCCACCTCCATCGAGAGCCCCGACATGAAGCATACAGTCGTTATTCCCGAATGTTATGTCCACCTCAAGGAAGTATTCAGTCATAAATACGCCGAAGGTTTACCTCCACATCGGGAATACGACTGCAAAATCGATCTGCTCCCAGGATGTATGCCTCCTCACCAGAAGATTTATGCCTTGTCTTTGCCTGAAAAGGAGGTGATGGAGGAATACATCCGGGAGGCCCTCACAGCGGGCTACATCCGGCACTCCACTTCTCCTGCATCAGCTGGGTTTTTCTTCATGGAGAAGAAAGGGGGAGGTCTTCGGTTGTGCATTGACTACCGCAGACTAAAAAAAGTGACCATGCGCTACCCCTATCCCTTGCCACTCGTGCCCTCCACCCTGGAACAGCTACGGGAGTCCAAGATCTTCCCCAAGTTAGACCTCTGCATGCGCCTACAACCTGGTGAGAATCCGGAAGGGGGATGAATGGAAGATGGCGTTCAGCACCACCTCTGGCCACTTTGAATACTTGGTCATGCCATACAGGCTAGCCGCCGCCCCCAGCGTTTTCCAACTTCTTATCAATGAGGTACTGAGAGAGGTACTGGAAGTATGTGGTGGCCTATATTGATGATATATTGGTCTTTTCCCCTGATTTGGACTCCCATGTTCACCATGTGCAAAGGTGCTAAAAAGACTTCTGGAGCATCAGCTTTTTGTGAAGGGGGAAAAGTGCCAAGGAAAGGACAGAGTTCATAGGCTACCACATAGGGCCAGAGGGGATTGCTATGGACCCCACCAAAGTCCACCGCGGTACAAAATTGGGAAGCCCCTGAAACACCAAGATAATTGAGGAGATCCCTGGGCTTCAGCAATTTTTACCGCCACTTCATCAGGTGTTTCAGCATCATGGCCAGTCCCCTGATGGATCTCCTAAGAGGAAACCCCATGAGCCTCCACTGGAACCCAACAGCCACAACGGCGTTTATCCAGTTAAAAAAAAGCTTTTACATCGGCTCCCATCCTAAAACAGCCAGACCCAGGACTACCCTTTATTTTGGAGGTAGACGCCTGAGGTAGAGTGGGAGCTGTCCTGTCTCAACGGAATGGTAACCCATCTAAAATGCACCCTGTGGCATTCTTCTCTCGGAAGCTCTCAAAAGCCAAGCTAAACTATGATGTGGGGGATCGAGAGCTCTTGGCGGTTAAGCTGGCATTGAAAGAGTGGAGGCATTGGCTGGAGGGTCCCAACCACTCCTTTCTCATCCTGACAGACCACAAGCACCTAGAATACCTCAAATCTGCTAAAAGACTCAACCCCAGACAGGCCTGGTGGGTGATGTTTTTTGCCAGGTTAATCATTCCATCTTCTAAATTCATGAGCAGAATAACCTGGGACTTAGACCACCAGATCCGTTCCCATCAGCCGGCTCAAGGTACCAGCCAATATCCTCCAGGCCTCCTGTATGTCCCACCAGAACTAAGAAATCAGCTCATCACATGGGTTCACGTGGCGCTTGGAGTAGGTCACCCTAGAATCCAACGAACTTTGGACCTCCTGACCGGCAAATACTTGTGTTTGACCATGGGTAAGGATGTAAATGAGTTTGTACAGTCATGCTCTGTTTGTGCTCTTGCTAAGGTCCCCAGGTCATTGCCGGCAGGCAAGCTGGTGCCACTTCCTGTACCTGAACACACTTGGTCTCACAGAGTGATCGACTTTGTGACCGATCTGCCCCCATTGCAAGGTAATACAGTTGTATTGGTGGTTGTAGATCGGTTTTCAAAGTCGGTTCACTTTATTGCCCTTCCTAGCTTGCCCACAGCGTTCGACACTGCTGAGGTCCTCTTTGAGTATTTCATTATTTCGGGATCCTGGAGGACATCATCAGCGACCATTGACCCCAATTCACCTCAAAAGTTTGGACAAACTTTGTCACATCTGCGGCCACTAAGGGCCACCACATAACCACCTCCCAGACCAGAACTGCCAAACGAAGAAGATGAACTTCCTGCTCTGCCCGCAGGTGCTCAGCTAGAATACCTACACCTGTGCGCAATTGGGGTGGAGAGCTCTCATTTTTGTTTTCCCCTTATTTAAAGTGGTATCTGGCTGAGCCTCCCTGCAGGTCAATGTTTACTCTTCTGCCAAGCTAAGTATTCGTTAATTTAGATTAATTTAGAGCCTTATGTTTTCCATGCCATGTTCATGCTCATGCCAAGCTTGACCTTAGTTTAAGTGTGTTCACCTCATTTCTTTGATGCTTAGCCTAATGTGTTTATTTGTTTTTGTTTCGTTACAGACCCAGGGCCAGAGTGGAGGAGATTAGTGACTTCCTTTTGTTGGACTTTCCTCCCCACTCTGTGCCGCTTTTTCGTTTGTGGTTATTTTCTGGGCTATAAATAAATGCTTCCACAAACTGGGTATTAGTCTGATCCTTACAACAGTAAGGCAAGCTCGAGCTTGTTGGTTCAATAAAATGAAGGTGCTGTAATTGCACTTTTGTTAGTTTTTCCTGGTTGGTTGGTCATCAGAGGAGAAAGTTGAGTTTGTCACATTGGACCCACCAAACTAAAGCTAGGAAGTTCAAGATTTCGGAGCAAACATTTTGTTTTTCTCTAGCCTATTTCCTAAAGACAGTTCCATACTATACACTAGACTAATTATCTCAATATCAAATGTGAACATGAAGTAATTATGGAAATTACAAAAAAATATTTTGTGGCATTTTCTCTCTCTTTCACATATGTATGGCCAATGAACCAAAGATTATTGATATACTTTACTTAAGTGTGTATCTCATACCCAAGTGTTTCTCCTTCTTTCCATCTCTTTCTTCCTCCGTTTCCTTTTCTCATTTGCAGTATATCCTCTGTTTTTCCTTTTGGGCTGCCTGCATTTTTGGGGTTGCTAAATCTGCATTTTGATTTGGCACAGGTTTTAAGCTATCTTTCCTGATGCAACCCCCTCATTAACCTGGGACAGGATGGGCTCTGTGGCTGGGTTGAACAGAGGGTTAAGGGCCTTGCTCAAGGGCCCAACAACAGCAGCCTGATGTCAGGGCTCAAACCTCTGACCTTTTAGCAAACTATAAACAGCAGTGTAATGTATATGTCCCATTTCTATTTCTTTATTGGCCTGACCTTCCTTTTAATCCTTCCCCCAGTTTTGAACTGGCACAAACATAAGTAACACAGTGGCCTGCATTCACTACTCTCTGCTGTGAAAGAAGTAAGTAAAGAAGCTTAGACAGAAGTACTATTTGTGCTGAGAGGAACAAGGCTCCATAATGACTCTCCATCAACTGCTAGTAGTACAGTGAAACATTTCTCAGATAATGTGTGACTGTTATACTAGCCAGGTAACAAGAATAATGATTGTTACCAAGTTGGACTTGCATCTGATATGAGACCTGTTTTGCCGATTCTGCTAAAATGAATAATATAAAAGTTTTGGAAAGATTATTTCTGATGTTTTTGTCCAACCACCAGAAACGTCAATATGAGGCTGTAGAGCTGAATTATCCACTTGATGCATATCATGTGCTACAATTGATCCACTCTAAAGGCTTTAGTGTAATGACATTCACCCAGGGAGAAGAGAGACAAACAACACAAAAGGCTCCAATTTACTCACACTGGCAAACAGTGATGCTGGGATGCCCTGTCTGCTCTTTCTACAAAGACAATGGGCTGAATCCATGGATATCCAGGGCACTAAACAGTAATAAACTGATAAAGGCAGCCCTGTTATGCAGTGGATGTTCTACAACATTTGTTTTCATTGTCTTTTTTAACAAAGCTCTCATTTGCTATTTAATATACAGTACATATAGACAGACTGAATGGCATATACACTAGCACAGTGATTTGTGGGAAACAGAATTATACATAAATTTTGAACTTTTTGAACAGGTGGCATGTGGTGCTGACTATAAAGCTGTTTAGTGCTCCATCATCTGAGGTTATAGATTTGAGACTAGATATACAGTACCAGTCAAAAGTCTGCACAGCCCTTCTCATTCAATGTTTTTTTTTCCTACATTGTAAATTAATACTGTCATAATAAATTAATTAATAAATTAATAAAGTCATAAATGGTTTTCCAACATTCTTGAAGGAGTTCCGAGAGGTGCTCATCCCAACTCATCTCAACCCATCTCAATTGACTGATCTTCATTTCTTAAAGTAATGATGGACTGTCGTTTTTCTTTACTTAGTTGAGTAGTTCTTGCCAAAACTTTACTCAAACAGGGCTATTCAGGGCTAAACGGGGCAGTGTAGCTCAGTAGTTGAGAAGTTGGACTACTGACCAAAAGGTTGTGAGTTTGAATCTCACCACAGACAAGCTGTCAATGCTGGGCCCCTGAGCAAGGCCCTAAACCCTCAACTGTTGTGTAAATAAGATTAAATGTAAGTCGCTCTGGATAAGGGCATTTGCCAAATGCTGTACATCAACATCTATTCACTGTATACCAACTCTACCTCTTCAGAACACAGCTGATGGTCTCAAACACATTAAGAGGGCAAGAAATTCAAGAAATGAACTCTTTACAAGGCACAGCTGTTACTTTAAGAAATGCTCAGCACCTCTGGGAACTCCTTCAAGACTGTTGGAAAACCATTCCTGGTGACGTTATATAGCTGACCGAGAAAATGCAAAGTTGTGCAAAGCTGTCAAATAAGCAAGAGGTTTGAAGAATCTAAAATATAAAACATATTCTGCTTTGTTTAACACTTTTTTTTTACTAAATAATGTTTTTTGTCATAGTTTGGATGACTTTAGTATTAATCTACAATGCAGGAAATTTTAAAACAATGAAAAACCAGTGTATTTGAGGTGTCTCCACTTTTGACTGGTACTGTATGTTTCTTTTACTGGTTAACATGTCTCTGCATGTGTATTCTTGTTTCCTCCCACTTCCTAAAAACATGCCAGTAGGTGGATTGGCTATGCTAATTGCACAGGTGTGAATATGTGTGTGTGTATGCTTCACTGCAATAGACTGGCATGTCACACAGGGTTTATTCTGGACTCAACTCCAGTGTTCCCTGGATATATTCTGGATGAAACTTGGTCCTGAATAGTATATTGTAGCCACTTGTACAATTACTGTAATGACCCCACACAGGTTGGAGTCAAGTGCAGATATATATTTATTTTCATGCACTGACCAGACAGTTCTTGAAACACAGAAAATTCAAAATACAAAAGCACAGAGCATGGTAACCAAAACACAAGGAGCAACATGAACAGGGCAAGCAGTAAATAGAGAGCTAGGCCAAAGGCAGTCCAAACATGAAGCCGAGGGAGGAAAGACACCATGCTCTGGCTGGAATGACCTGGGGAAACAAAACAAAGACAAAGACAGAAACTTAGGAAGCGAAACCAGTGGCAAAGTATCAACACAAGAAAGTTACACTAAAATGAGAGAAAGTACTTAGCTTTGAATAAATCAGTGGTCTAAGGTGACGGCAAATGTGCCGAGCAGTTCGGCATAGAGTTGATGCACGCTGATGGGCCCTGTGGGAGTAGTAGTTTGAGTCTTACATTACAAAAACAAGACAGGTCACTGTGCTATGCATCAAACAATATAAATATAAAAAAATCAAAATAAAAAAAATTATGTATTTTTAACACATTTTTTAGCATAGCTGGAGCAAACTATTGTTCCTTAATCAGCACATACTGCATAAAATATTGATTGGGCTCACTCTTACTATTTTCACTTGAACACTCAATAAGAGGGGCTGCAGCATGGTGGCAGCACTTGGCATTGTAAAATGAGGCTTTGGCTCCTCTCGTTCATCAACAAGATTGCACAGATCAATTCAGATTTGTGCCTTGCCTGGATCCAACTCGAACACATTTTGCATGTGTAGTCAAAGAAATTGAACATATTTATTACATCTGAAGCAGTGATGTGCATCTCTGTGATATACCTTGTTATCTGCATTGGTATTTTCCAAACAGAATATGGCTGCTTAATGAACAGCACAGCTCCCTTATACACATAAGCTAACTCCTAGAAGAAAATCTCTCGATCCACCAACATTCTAATTCCCCTTTGAATTAGCCACCATATTGAGTTAATTGTTTTCCCATTCTGAATAATAATCTCTTAAGTAAAGGCGTTGGTCTCCTTAAGCTTGTTATTCAAAATGTAAGAATGTGGAAAAATCTATAATACCAATATTTTCAGTTGGGTATCTCCTTTCCATGGTCTCACACTTAATTTAAGAAGTGAGTCAGTTTAATTTCATAATTTCCTACTCAACTCATGTTCATATTCATGAGTGCACAATATTTTTACTTACAGGTACACACCTAATGCAGCTTCTACAGGGGTTAGACAATGAAACTGAAACACCTGTCATTTTAGACCACAATAATTTATTAGTATGGTGTAGGGCCT
>JAOVVG010000010.1:8699553-8710050 GCA_028566375.1 Leptodoras nelsoni
CCCAAGACGAATTGATGCTGTATTGGCTGCAAAAGGAGGCCCTACACCATACTAATAAATTATTGTGGTCTAAAATATATATATATATATATATATATATATATATATATACGTGTGTGTGTGTGTATACACCACTGCTCCAATGGCAAGAAAAGATGGTAAAGATAAGAAATTATATATTTATTTGTACAAGCCCAATTCCAGTGAAATTGACACATTGTATAAATCAGATAAAACAACAGAATACGATGATTTACAAATCATTTTCAGCTCAATACACAACAAATACAAGATATTTAATGTTCCAACAGATAAACCTTATTGTTTTTTGCAAATATTCACTCAATTTGAATTTGATGCCTGCAACACATTCCAAAACAGTTGGGACAGGGAAAACAAAAAAATGGGAAAGTTGAGGAATGCTCAAAAAACACCTCAGTTCCCAAATGCTTATTGAGTTGTTAAGATGAAAGGTGATGTAACACAGTGCCTCTGTGCCTATGCCCCTGTCCCGTCTGTTTTGGACCGAGTTGCAGGAATCAAATTCAAAATGATTGAATATTTGCAAAAACTATAAAGTTCATCCGTTTGAACATTAAATACTTTTGTTTTTGTAGTGTGTCACACCTTATTTACAGGTGAGGGTAGTTGTGCCCCTAAAAGGATATGGGATAAACAAACTGCAGCAGCACATTCAGTGCAAGGATATTTATTTTAGTGCCAGGTGAAGAGAAAAAAATACAAACAAATAAAAGTTTATATATAGATAAAAGGAGTCCACACATCTCCTTTAGCCCAACCTTTGGTTCAAATTACAACCAACCTTCTCCCCCTACAAATTGGAAATGAGCTCTTATATAGGCTACCATATGTCTACCCCTCCCTGGCTAAACCAACTATTTCCCCTTTTTATGGGTTATTTTTATGACATGCATCCCAACAAATCTAACATGTACAGAATATGAACATAATTGTTTCTTAATAATTATTGGACCCACTTAAGTCACAACTCCATAATTATCTGTTATCAGAAGAGAACAAAAAAACAGTATAATTAAACTGTGTACAACCCAAAGAACATCCTCTTCAAATGTTATGTCCCAAAATGAGCCAACTGATCATGCTTCCAGTTTTTCTCAGGCAATATAAAAGGGCAACCAAAAGTGAGTTTTGGCCCTTTATCAGACCAGGAATGGCAATGGAGTTAAAGTTGAGTGTTATAATTGTGATTCTTGACTGTACCTGCTGCTAATTAACAGATAAAAAAAACAAAAACTGATATATGTTCCAAAGCTAGCAAATATGAACTTATAGGGGAGATAGCATTAGCATTAGCTGCTTCTAAGTACCAATTGAAAAGGAAATGTGTATGATCTGGGATTATAACAGCAGGGACAGAATAGGACTGGAAACTAGTTAGCCTGTTCTGTCACATAGTGTATTCAATTGAATATGGGTTTAAAAGGATTTGCAAATCATCGTATTATGTTTTTATTTATGCTTTACACAACATCCCAACTTCATTGGAATTGGGGTTGTAGAAACTCATATATACTTTTTTTGATAAATCTTCTATTCTGATTCAGTGGTCATATGCAGAAGTAGCAATGCTGTATTTGTGTGTTTCATTGTGGTTTTTTAATAATCATGTTATTATGTCTAAGCAAATATATTAGATAGGCATATACATGGATTTTAGAATAGTATTTTGCTTATATAATGTTTCTATTCTGTGTATTTCTCTTGTTCTGTGTCAGGTATTATCCGAATCTAACATAAAAATGAAAATTGCTTAGAATGATTGATGGAGTAATTTAGAAATTTTTCTGTGCTCAGACCAAACAAAATGTTATCCACCTTAAAACCACACCCCTTTTAGAGACTCCTTAAAAATGACCCAACACACATGTAGAAAAAGCACAATAGAAAGAGAGGAAGAACAGGTCAGCTTGTGAGAAGCCGAGCAGGTTTCTGAAAAGCTTCATGTCATTCATAACTGCAGGTTTTGTTTCTTGTTTTGTGTTCATTGTTAAGCATTTTGTGTATTTATTTAATTGTCTGCTCATCGCATATAGGTTTAAAATCACTTGCTGAAGTGACATGTGCACCCATTAAGTTTCTATTTGTTAACTAGTGAACATTCATATCTTCATTCATAAAACATTCTTTTTTTGGTCTGAGTCATTTACTACACTAGCTGTTCCTGTGCTCAGTTATCATTTAACCTTTCTTCAAATTATTTTTCTCTTTCCTTTCTTTTATTATCAATTCTTATTAGTTAATAAAATTAAATTATACCTTTATTATAACGTGAGCTGAAGTGTGTTTTTAATCAAGTAAAGGAATGGCTGATTCCTGAAATAGAGCCACAATTTCAGATATGAGATAACATAAAATCTTATACTGTTGGAAAGCCTGTTAATTTCCCGTTCAAATGGTGTCACATTTGTAAGGAATATGCATTTGTGGGATGAGCAGTAGAGCTGAGAATGTGGGTTGTGCCCATGAACAATTTACCTAATCTTCTCTGCCATTGCCAAACAGCTTATTCTGCCATCAACTCTTTTAGTGTTTGGACTGGATGATTGAAGTTTGAAGAAACAAGACATATTGACAATTTAACAATGTATTCATTTAACAAACAGGAGCCTCAGTACTGTGTGGAAAAACCATACACAGCCACAACAGCCTGGCATCTCCTCCTCATACTGGTCACTGGCCTGGTCACACACTGCTGTGGGATGGCATCCCATTCTTCAACCAGCAATTGTTGCACATCAGCCAACGTGGTTGTGTTGGGCACTCTGGCACAAACAGCACACCCAAACTGATCCCACAAGTGTTCAATGGGGTTGAAGTCAGGACTGCTGGCAGGCCATTCCATCCTCTCCACTCCCAAATTCTGGAGTAGTCTCTGATAAACCCCGCTCTGTGGGGGCAAGCGTTGTCATCTTGAAGGATAGAGTTCGGTCCCAGACTGTAGAGATATGGGATTGCCACTGGTTGCAGAAATTCATCTCGATATCTCTCTGTATTGAGATTGCCTCCAATGATGACAAGCCTAATTTTTCTGGTGAGGAGATGCTGCCCCATACCTTCACCAAAAGATGTTACTCTATTGGTGCAGCAATCAGAATAGCGTTCTTCATGTCTTCTCCACACTTTGACCTTATGATCCAACTGCCATAGGCAGAATCTGGACTCATCTCTGAACATAACATTCCTCCACATTTTCAGGTTCCAGTGCACGTGTTGCTGACACCAGCACAAACAGGCCTCATGGCAGGCCTCCTGGCAACTGGAGATCAGCAATCAAGCACCTGATTGGCTGTGCCTGGGGTACCAGAAGTTCAAAACAATAGCAACAGCTGTTTGGCAATGGCAGAGAAGATTTGGCACATTTTATGAGTGCAACCCACATTCTCAGCTCTATTGCTCATCCCACAAATACATGTTCCTTACAAATGTGGCACCATTGAAAAGGGAAATCAACAGGCTTTCCAATGGTTTATTGCCAGTAAACATTGTTACAACAAAGAAGTAATCTACCAAACACAGATTCCCTTTCTTTTTGTGCTGATACTCCTTGAGTATATATGTACTGATGTGGTCTGAGGTTTGCTTGAGTTGCATTTCTTGACTGCTCGTATGGCTGATAACATTCAAGCACCGGGGACTAAACCTAAAGGTAT
This sequence comes from Leptodoras nelsoni, assembly GCA_028566375.1. Taxonomy (NCBI): domain Eukaryota; kingdom Metazoa; phylum Chordata; class Actinopteri; order Siluriformes; family Doradidae; genus Leptodoras; species Leptodoras nelsoni. The sequence goes on from JAOVVG010000010.1 coordinate 8,703,246, forward strand.
TTGCTATTACTTCAACAAACTGTAGAAAGAAACAGCACAATGAACTCTCTAATGACTGTTCTAATGACTCTAATAACAGCCACAGATTCCATTTACCTGTTGATGGCAATGTGTATTCATTCTTGTTGGATACTGGAGCCACATGCTCCTCTCTAAGTGGCAAATTTTACTCAGGTCCTGTTTCATCATCCTCTGTTTTACTCGGTTTGTATTAATGGGTTTCAGTGGAATGCTTACGAACACATTCACTGCTTTTACACTCTTCAGATGATCTTACTATTTCCTTTATACATAAATTTGTTGTTGTGCCTAACTGTCCATTTACATTGCTTGGGTGAGGTATAAGAGATATGTTCAAGCTTAGTCTACTTCTTTTGACCAGGGCCAGTCAAAATAACTGTTGAATGTGGAAGCATGTTGCTTTGGAATAGACCTGGCACCCACTAGTGGTGGAGGGAAAGGGCCTCCCCATCTACAGGATATTCCATCTACCCAGTGGGCATCCCACAAGGATTAAGTTGGCTTTGTAAATTGCACACCCTACAGGGCAACTTTAAAAACTCTCACACCTGTTTTTTGCAAACAATATCCCTGTTCCACAGAGAAAGAGGATCGCATTTCTCATGACTCACTTTGTTACAGGGTGTCATTATCCCTACCTCCTGTGTCCTCGCAGGTCAGGGAGCCCAATCTCGTGGGTGCAGGTAGGAAGCCTGGGCCGGGCTGCTGGCACTGCAGGGACCTGGGGCACTTCCAGGACCAGTGCCCCATGATGGAGGTCGCTAAGTGTTCTTGGATCCCCGATTTTAACTTTTTAATGTATGTTTTTGTTGTCATTACTCTAGCACAGCGCTCAGTGATCTCTTGCATTCAATGTTAGGATCTCCTAGCTCATCAGCTATCATTGCTAAAGATGGAAAGGAACAATGGAGAACAAAGAAGTTGTAGCTGTTTTTGGGCTGCTATATTTTTGTATGTTAATGAGCGACAGAGACTACAAGGTGATGGATCCGCATAACACATACGCAACCTCCTTCCTATCCATTGCGGCGTCGGGTCTCTGAGGTAAAATCTAATCAGCCAATCATGTAGCAGCAGCACAACAGAATTCCGGCAAAGTTATATACCGATGTTCCCTAGCTCCCTACACACTGTACAGTTCCCTTTAAATGTAAAAAATCAAAAGACATCAATCGCTCTTTAGTTTCTTCAGTTTCTCTTAAAATAGACCAGTTATGAATGGCAACAACATTTTCAATGGCATACGATGCCTACCTGCAGGTACAATGTAAATCAAAATGCACATTAAAAGTGATATTAACGTGCAATTAAACAATATATCATGCATTTAACACAATTAAAAAAAATATCATGTGACAGTTCTAACCTTTATACATTTTTGCTAAATAAAATGAAACAACATACAAATGTTTCAGAAATCTATTTGCTGTAGTAGGAATAATAGACTACATAATAATGTATTTCATGTTAAATTTTGTTTACAAGTGTAACTCCTGCAAGCCATGTTTTTTTTTATTTTAATCATTACAAACATTTTGTTTTATTTTAATCTATTCACTGTAGTTGATAGCAATACTAGAATGTATCATAATGCATTTGATTGTATATGTTTAATGCCTATAATCAAACAGTTACTAAATTTGAATAAATTTTCCTTTTGTTTAAAAGTATTTTTAGTTTAATTTGAGTCAAATTGAGTCATGTCTCATAGAAAGAATGGAGTGTAATGGAGCAAATAAAAATGACTTTTATTTTAGTTAGGTAAAAGAAATTAGCAATAATTAGCAGTATTTGATTTTAGAATCATTTTGCTATAGTTAAGACTTAAAAAATAATCACTCATTCAAAATGTATCAAAAAATACCTGCAAAAAAAATAAAACCTATATTTATATACTTATTTAGTAATGTAATACATTATTGGACTTGACATTTTTTTATTTACGTTTTTTATATTTATGTTTCTACCCTAAGTCATATGTGCATCTTATTACAGATGTCTCATTCCCTCTTTCACTATTCATGCTCTAATTATCTCTGGTTTTGACCCATTCCCATATGGATTTCCCTGCACTAACTGTGCCTGTGATTTGTTTGATTCTGGCAATGGTCTGTCAAATTATTCTGGTGTAAACTGTAATAAAACTCTAAGTTTATATCAATTGCTCTTCTAAAGCCTTACTGCACTCATATGTCTTTTTCCAGAGAGTACTCTAAAACACAAACACTATACTTTGTCTACAATAAATACATATAGTAGTCTTTTATTCTTTAATGGGGTACATCAAATATTCCATTGTACACTCTAAAGTAATAGTGTTTGGCTAAACTGAAGCACTTCCTTGAGGCTGTAACTATGACTGAGAGAGGGTACTTTCATGTTTTTCATGAACAATTATTTATATTTTTAATGATTCCTTCACTTTGTTCCCACTACTCACTAGGCTGCTGTGAAAAATTCATATTTTAAATGCTCTCACAATAAAGACAGGTGCCATAGCTCATCTGCTAACATGGAGTGGAGAGGAAAGTGGTGTGGAGTGCCAGGCCAGTATACTAGCTCAACATGGTCAGAGGACTTTTATTAAAAACCTTTAAATATTAATGGAGTCCTCCAGCCATGTTTGCTCACTGTACCACAATTTCTATTTTCCAACCATTTTTCCTTACCCTGTCTCCAAGGCAATGAATCTCTCAGAAATATGATTTTTTTTTCAAACAGGTAATTTGGTATGAGGGAATGCTGTGAAACATATATAGCTTATACAATATACATAGCTTACATTAATTAAATCTAGAAATCATAATAGTAATCTAACAAAATTATTATTAGTGAAATTCATGACAATATATAATGATGCCAACCAAAACTTTTGCTTTCATACCCTACACTCACCCCAGCACACATATTAGTGTAATATGGATTATAATGTTAACTGACTGATGTATAAGGTGACACAGAGAGGCCATGAGGGAGTCTTGTTTAATTAAGACCAAACAAAAGTGTTAGCCACCAGACTTGTGATTAACACAGAATTGTAATCCAAATTGCCTATCTGTTGTCTACTTTTCCTTGCCCGTCTGCCTTTCACTCTCTTTCACTTTCATCTCTTCATACAGACAGATAACAGAGAGTACCAGCCCAAAAGTATTATTCATGGGTTATTCTAAGCATATAACACACTTATGTAATGCTTAGTTATTCTTGTCTGGCTGTCTTGGTGACATTGTGGTTGAACTTGATTACCAGACAAAATGGGAGATCTGCCTTAATCTCTGTTAAGTGCAATATGGAGTTGAAAGATTTTCAGCTATTAAACTGTTTAAACCATAGTGAGTAGAAGGGTGCACTGGGCATGATAGAAATGCTGAATGATTGTAAACATTTGTTAAATAAAGAAAACCTTTTTTTCAGTTTTTCTTCTATCGTTTCACAAGTGCCTGCATTCCTAAAACAGTGTTCGGTTAGTTAGTAAATAGGTGTAATGGAGATCTGTACATTTTAAAAGTGAATTTAAGGGTTTTAATTTGTTTTACCTTTATCTTAATTGTGCAGGACAGTGGTGCAGTGGGTATGGCAGCTAGTTCACAGCAGAGTCACCAGTTCAATACTGAGTTTGCTGTTATTATGCTTATTATCCTTGTGTGCATAGGTTTCCTCCTGGTTCTAATACAGTATTTCTTCCCAGTAGAAGGATTAGCTACTCTAAATAACCACAGACATGACTGAGAGTGTGAACCTACTGTATGTGTGCATGGTGCCTTGTGAAATACAGTGGTGTAGCATACCATGGTGATCTTGTTATAGACTCCAGGTCCCTGGACGATAAAGCAATATAAAGTGGTTACTGAAAATGAACGAATGGTCTCAATTCCTTAAGTGTTACTTCATTCATTCATTCACACCCTACCACACACACAGTGCCTGAGTTCAGTTTCACACTGGGGAGCAAGGTTTATTCCAGGTTTCTTTTGGGGTTGTCTTATGGACTACATAAAACTGATTCATAAAGAATCATAACCCTAATTATGATGAAAACTGTTAGGAACCACGAGACCACGCCCACTTCCCTTCCTCGTTCCTCTAGTCCCTCCTTCTAATTCCGTTTCTCTCTCCTCACTGGGTGTGGCGGTACCTACTTCCGGTTCCGTTTTCTACTTTTAGATCTCCGTGTGCTAACTGGCTTCCCGTATTGTTTGCCCTGCATCATACTGAGCATTTTTCCTCTTTCAACTTTCATAGTTTAGCTTCTCGTTTGTGCTGTTTCTCTCGTCTCGTCCCGTGGTGTGTGTTTGGTGAGTGATTGATCTCCGTTTGCTTGTGTGCATGATTGGCTGTGCATGTGTTCATCTCCTTTTTTGTCCCGTGCTCCTGTTGTTGTTCGTTCATTTAGTTTAGTCATCTCTCCCTTTCCCCTATCTTTCCTTTCTGTTATTGTTTGCAGTGTGTGAGTTTGGGCAGCCGTGTGGCGCTCTCGCGCGCTGGTTTATGTTTCTCCCTTTTTCGCTTGTATATAGATTACTAACCACTCACTCTCCTGTTTCTAGGCACCCTTTATTTACTAACCCGCGGTGTCCCGGCCCTCTCACTCTCTCTCTCTTTCGCTGCCTCCTACTCTCTCTCTCGCTCACCCGGGCACGCGTAGCCAGTTTACCACTCCATTCACTTCCCCGCTGTTCTCTCTCTGGAGCCCTTCCGCTTCGGCCTCATCTCTTCCTTCCCCATCCGATCTCCTCCTCACACCCGGACGGCTGTGTTTTTCCCTTCACGCTTCTCTTTCTCCAATGCTCATCCCCAGTTTAGTTTGTTTTGGCCGGTCTCTCCCTTGTGCTTTGTCTCCCGGCAGATTCCTCGCTACTGCCGCTTCTCTAGTCTCCGCCCTGCCTCCCCATCTCGTTTCCTGGGACCTCCAAGCACAGCACCTGCTCTCCTGATCATTCTCCCTGCCTGCCTCTCTCATCCACCTCATTCCATACCATTTTTCTGTTCATCTCAGGTTTTTTATTAAAAAGTGGACTTTTGTTCTGCATCTGCGTCTCCTCTATTCTTCGTTTCATAACAAAAACTTAAACATGTAGCCAATTTCCAGAAATGTTGGGACACTTTGTAAAATGGAATGAAAACTAAAAACTGTAATTTGTTAAATCACTTGAATATTTATATATTACAACAAAAGCATTTTCAGTGTTTTCACTGACAAACCCAATTGTATCTTGTAAATATAAAAAAAAAACAGAATGCCTGCAACACTATCCAAAATGTTGTGACAGAGGCATAATTATGAGTTTAACTATGTGGCAGCGATGGCTTGATCAAGCACTGGTCTGGCAGCAGGAGACGGAGTGAAGAGCAGCAAAGAAGGTAAGTGATTGTACCTGCTCCTTATTAATTAGCCCTAATTTGTCTCCTGTGTGTGTAAACTTGTGTGCAGGGAGCTGAGGGCTTAAGGAGGCAAGCAAGGCAGAGCAAGAAGCAAAGAACATTTATGAAACAGCATTGATGAGAGAGCCAAAACCCCAAGCCCAAGTTCAAGTTTTTCTTTATTTAAAGCACTCCAATGCCGTGTTAGTGTTTGTTAAATAAATTCCTTTTTGTTAAGTCCCAAAGATGCCTTCCATCCCTTTAATTTGTTACACTGGTGCTGAAACCCAGGAGATTATCCAGAGGGAGATACTGACAAGGAATTCATGCCACTGGACAACTTATCCAGTTCCAAGCAGCCATGCAGCAGGCCCAGGCGGAGGACCTCCTGATTCTGTGTTTCTACCATGAATGCTGCTTCCAAGACCTGTTTGCAGTGTAGGTGGAAGGCTGGGGAGCACTGCATGACCTGCTGCATATGCAGGGTACTTTGATGCCCACTGTGTCAGCCCATAATGCTTCCACCTCCCCTGTCAATTTCCAAAATGGGCCTGCAAGACAATGGTGAAGGTTTTTAACTTCAGCCTGTCTGTTGAAGGTGGCTCCTCACAGGGGACCACAACAGAGAGGTGATTAAGCAGGTGGTATTATGAACTGTAGATGGTGAAATAACTAAATTCTTTGCCATTTTTGTCTTTGGACATTCACTCATGAACAATTCTCTCATGAAGTTTGAACCATGAACCATTCTTACTTGCAAATATTAAGCCTTTCGTAGATGCTCCTTTTGTATAGCTTCATGAACTCACCTGTTACCATGTTAAACTGCTAATTGTGGAACCTTCCAGAACAGTGTTATTTGTATAACCTTTTCAGTTTTATTTTGCCTCTGTCACAACATTTTTTAAGTGTGTTGAAGGCATCACATTCTTTTGCTATTTATTTGTATTAAATAGAATTTTGAGAAGTTGAAAACACTGAAACTGGTTTTTTTTGTACTTTTATCAGGTAAATAAAGGTAAAGAATGTTTTCAAAATTTACAAAAGAAAAATATAAATCCAATCAATATTTCATGTTACTTCCTACCTACTACTACCTTTGCCTTCAAACCAGCATCAATTCTTATAAGTACACTTGTGAGGGATTTTGTAGAATTAGAGTCAGGTGTATGATCAACTGAATATACCAAACAGGTGCTAATCATCAATTTCACATGTAGGTTGAAACACGGTCATTAACTGAAACATAAACAGCTGTGTGGGAGGCTTAAAACTGGGTGAGGAACAGTTGGACTCTGCTACCAAAGTGAGGCTGTGGAAGACAGCTTCATGCCACAGGGCATACGCCATGGCAAGACTGAGCACAGCAACAAGACACAAGGTAGTTATACTGCATCAGCAAGGGCTCTTCCAGACAAAGATT
>JAOVVG010000010.1:8876556-8890197 GCA_028566375.1 Leptodoras nelsoni
GGAAACCCACGCGAACACGGGGAGAACATGCAAACTCCACACAGAAATTTCCCAGGTCGCCCCACCCGGGGATCGAAACCGTGTCCTTCTTGCTGTGAGGCGACAGCGCTATCCACTGCGCCACCGTGCCGCCCCCTGGACATGTAAGTGTAAAACATAAATAAAAACAATATAATGATGTGCAAATCCTTTTCAACCCATATTCAATTGAAAAACTACTTTAATGTTCAAATGGATAAACTTTATTGTTTTTTTGGATTTGGGGTTGTAGTATGGTATTTTGTGAAGATTCATGACATCTAGTCATCATTTAAGTTCCATTTTTGGCTACATGTATAACATTTTTTTATTAATGATTAGACTATAGTAATCTCATAACTACTTGACAATTTACATTGAAATATTTTATTGTTGTTAAGTGTAATCAGTTACCACTTCGATTTGTACATCTACTTAGACAGGTTAGACATGTCACATTTGCATAAAGGTGAAGATGGAGAGGAAAGACAGGCAAGAACACTTTTCACTTGTACTTGATTATATAAAAATATTGAGGTCAGGGCAATGTTTCATCAGAAGATATATATCTTCTTTCAAATTATATCACTCATGATATAAACTGTGTACCTCATTGTCTGATTGTCTCATCTCTGTGACTCATTAACTACTTGGAAGTGACCCATGTGTGCCTCTTTTTTCTAATTAGATAGCTTCTTTCATAGAGCCACTACAGTCAACAACATAACACCATTACCAGCTCTCTGAAGCACCACTGAACTCCCACAGTCTCGCTCTGAAGAGCATGAAGATACAGTACATGAAGCAAGTCATGTATCTGTCATCAGGTTACTAGTTCAAGGCTAAAACAAAACAGACCATTATTTTTATATTTATTTTAGCTTTATTAGTTTATGAGTTTTATATTTTTTATTATTTAAATGGTGCGTGCTGAAGGCCTGCTGATCACTTCCATCATCCCTTTCTCTCGAAAAGTGAAGCTCACCCTTATTTAATTATATATACAACCTCAAATTATTTAAAAAAACCTTTAGATATTGAATAAAACCCTAAATTATATTACCATTAAGCTGTGTATAAAAAAATAAAAAATAGAATATGAAGTATGATTTTCTGCCATTCAGTAGAATTCAAAATACAGCCTAGTTTAATTTCATTAATACAGACAGTGCCATAAAATATACAAACCAATCATCATGAATGTCTTTTATAAATGGCAGCTCATTAAATGATCTTAATGTTGAATTAAAATATTATTCACATTATTTACATTCAGTGTGTGCCACGGATAGATGCCATGCTCCATAGAATATGAGTAGAATTTGACAAGATCAACATATGAGAGAGAGAGAGAGAGAGAGAGAGAGAAGAGAGAGGGAGTACAACAGGTATACTTTCTCTTCCTCCTTAGTATGCAAATTCTTACCTGTCACAAAAATAGACCAATCCAACAGAACAGGAAGCTGGCAGGCTAAAATTCTCATTGGTGAACTAGGACTCACATTCTCCATTATAGTTTTGTGAGCCAAAGTCTTTGCTAAACAGTGACAAGGACACCTTACTGAACTAAGTCTGCACTCTGCAGTGGACATTAATAAACATCTCTGGTAAGCAATAATATTCTAATTTCCTTCAAGATACTATAAATTGTGTATGAAATTTTGTTGCATTCTGCTTAATTTCTAACATAACTACTTTGGAATTCTCAGGGATTAGTAGAAGAGTTCTATACTCTAGTTTTGTTTTCTAAACTCCTTTTAGTTTGCGTGTGTGTGTGTGTGTGTCCCCCATAGCATTCCATGCTGTAGTGTAAGGATGTCCTAGAAAAATAGGTTTCTACTATAAATAATAATAACACACACACACACACACACACATATATATATATATATATATATATATATTTTTTTTTTTTTTTTTTTTTTATATATATATATATATATATATATACACACACACACACACATAAGGATAAGGATAAGTGATGTGAAAATTATTTTAGCTCCAATAATAATGCAGATCATGCAATAAATATACTTCAGTGGCATCAGGACATCCAGTTGAGATCTACTAATTATTAATTATAAATTTTGAACACTTGATACAATGTGGATGAGTTCACAATCAACTCACAGTGAACTAAAAGCATGTTTTGAGATTGTGTTTTTAAATACCCTTGGATGATAATCAGTGTATTCAACTGCATTTTAACCACTAAAGAACCACTAATGACAAAAATAGACATAACAGCATCTACAAGTCTACACACTCACAAGTGATCTTTTCTTTACTGAAGGCACATCCAGTCCATAGAGAGTTTCATTCCATTTTGTTGGACAGATGAAATAAAGAGAATAGATGACAGATGACTAAAAGTGAAGAAGAGATGGGATAGAAATATGGTATAGTTTACTACAGCACAGGATCTTATTAATTTAATATAAATAATCTAATTTAATTCATATGTTTATACTTTATATAATTTGGAAGATTCTTATACAGAGCAATTACATAAAAAGGGCCCAATCATACAGTATTTTAAAAAAGAGTAAAACCTAAAAGTCTAGAGATTACTGATCATTAATAACTGTGTTAGATTAATCTAACTGATAAAAAAAGTACATGTTAACAAATATGTTAATGAATAAGAAAGTGCAAGCCAATACCAAATAATTCAAAACAATTAATACAATATGACAGGCAGAGAAAAGCAACATGCTATACGAGATATTGTCTGACGAAGTTAGATCTTTGCGCAAGAGATGGAGACACAGTGCAGGAGGATTCTCAGCTCAAACTGAAGCCAAACTGAAGCAGCAAGATTACGCCTTATGAGCATGGTTTAGTAATAGCACATATGCTCATAATGTCTAATATAAGCAAGCAGACTATGTATATTCCCATTTTTACTATGTTCATATTTACATATACATATATTAATGGAATCAGCAGATTCCATTGGCTTCCATGTGCCCAGGATAGCTTCCCTTTTTATATTCCCCTCTAATAAAAATTCTGTTTGGCAGCTAGACACATGCGCATTCAGTGCCAAGAGGGCCATGACTAAGGCATTGATTGTACTATTAACTGAAGAAGAACAGGTGAACCTTTATTTATGCAAAGCTACAGTGTCATTCCTGTGTAAATGAGGTTTTGTTTGTGTGGTTAGGCAAGGCACGAACACACCCACACACCTGATGATATGCTTTTTGGACAGGATACAGGTTCTTTTATTTTAGTTGGTGGGAAATAAATATTTGATCAGCATTTTAAGCCATATAGCTGTTTATTATGACTGCTGTTACTTTTCAAATGTTCTTTTTTTTTTTCATCTGTAGTTTTGGAACATGGTCCTTCATAGTGGCTGCAGCATGAGCGTCCCTGCTAGTGTGAGTATTGACAGCCAGCTGCCTGCCTCCTGGAGCCCCTACTACAACAGCACGGATGGTACGGTCCACCTTCATTACATGAAATCTCCCTCATTTCAGCATACTTCCACATTTAGCTTTAATATCAACAATGCAAATTAAGTTATAATCTAAGCCTTGAATGATAACATGAAATCATTCAAGTTCTTAATATGCCAAGATATATATGGTTATTATTAAGGTTTTCTTGTTATTATTATAATATTCTATTACACTCAATTAATATCTGAAAATTACAAAATGTCAGATTATAATTATAATATTATAGGTTATAATTCTAAGGTCTCTTCACAGCAAAATTCACACACAACTGACCAGAGCTTATTTAACCCCATAGATGATAATTCACAATGTAGACTTTGTTGTGCATATTAACCAACTTAATCATTACAGGGAATTTTTACACAATTTAATTAAGAATTACAAAAGAAAATACCTTGAGATGACTCTGACCAAAAATATTTTCCTGGCATTCAGGCCTGTCTTCAGAACAATGCTGAACTATGTTTTTAGGATTAATTGTTTACACTAGTCACTTCTGCTTCTAATAATATTTAGTAAATGTTCAAGACACAGTCATACAAAGCCAGATGCTGTCCACTGCTACCTTAAGCCTTTTTGCAAATCTGCATTATGACTTATTCAAACCATCAAAACCTTTTGTTTTTAAGTGTCCATGGTGTCACTGGGTTATGCTAGTCGTCTGTGGTCCCAGGACCTACACCCACAGTATTGGTCCAAATATCAGGTGTGGGAGTGGCTTCAGCAGACCCTGGACATGCACCAGATTGACGCCACGTCCATCCCTTTCAGTAACTTTGACCTGGATGGAAGGCAGCTATGTAGCATGAGCTATCAAGACTTCAATCATTTGGCAGGATCTGTTGGACCGGTTCTCTATCAGAGCCTGACTGATCTCAAGTGGAGCAGTAAGTTTTAGCTTGGAGTCAAGTATGCTTTTCTGACACTAGTTTTGAGACTTACCTTATACATTATAATATTGAAATAAACTGAGCAGGGCTAGTAGACATCATGCAAATAAGTAAATAATGACTGGTTCATACTAACTCCCATAGCTTTATAATGTCTCATGCTACACAGTACAGTATCTTTCAGTATCTAGTATCTTACACAGAACCAATACCTCAATTTAAAAGTCCATCCATTACAAATATGTGTTTAGTTTAGTTGCATATAGTATATGTGGAAGAGACTTGGGTATTTAGTCCATGTTTTGGCATAGCAAGAAAAGAGCCATAAAACTGCTTCTACAAATACATGATGGTGTCTGACAGTTCTTATATAAGCTCAGGCAACTCACAGAGTGTTTGCTCTGGGATTTCTGGTTTCCTCCACCATCCCAACATGATATTAAATTTCCCCCAAGGTGAGAATGAGCATGTGAATGTATGGGTGGACTTCCACCTCATGGACAGTGTTCCTAGGACATGCTCTATATCCACCATAACCCTGCTATAAATGAATGAATGTATGAATGTGAACTTTAGTGATTGTTTTTTATTTAAAGAGCCATTCAGTTGAAGTGTGAGAACAGGAAAAACATGTTTTACTGGTTTGAATTGGGGAAATGAACAAAATCAACAACTGATAATGAAATATACAACCTGTACTGCAGTGTAACTGCTTCCTACTGTACTTAGAGGATTAGAAAGGAAAAATAGAATTTTCTCAGTGTAAAGTCATTATTATTATAGTCATTGTTAATGTCATTTGGACAGGTCAATATGGCTCCTCAGCAGATGTGTTTACACCAGGGGATATTAAAACAGAATTAGATGGTAAGTAGTTTTTGAGAAAATCATGAAATCTTTAACTTGTAAATTGTTTTCATTATTTATTATAATGCCTGTATAAACCAGGATGTATGTTTAACAGAGCTTCCATGTTCACTCTTACCTTACAAAGAAGAGCCCAGTTTCTATACCACCTCAGGTAAAGCAAGTCATTCAGTGTGATTAGAGGTATTGTGAGGATATTAAACCCTTATGTGTTAATCATCAGGAAAATTATCCTTTAACAGAGCATTCTGACATTAAGACCCCATTTCAGCCAACGACAGTGATGACTTCACCAGCTCCCTGTAGTCCAGGTATGACTCCATGCAAACCAATCAAAACACACCTACATAATGATGACACTGGTGAACATAAGCAGATTATGTATTACACAGAAGATGTTCTTACCATAGACTGTATATATGACAGCAACATTACTGAACTGTAGCTCTTTTCCTCTTACATCCAGATTCATTATTTAAGGCAGTGTTGATGAAAGAGGATGGATGAGCTGTGCTGACACTAGGCCACATTATGTTCGTTTAAAGACCAATTACCTGCCTTGGGCCATTAAATTTACCCTCTGAAGTATGGAGTGTCTCTTCATTATAGGCCATGTCAAAACCCCTTTGAGTGATGTAGTTATACTTAAGGATTTTCCTTGTACAACATTTTTTGTCTGGGACTTCCTATTAACCTGTCTTGCGCCTTTGATTCTACAGGACAACTGAACATTATATTTATAGCACTTTATATTAAGGTTCTCTTTACTTACATTATGTAACACATTTGTTAAATTGAACAAACCATGTGCATCAGCATTAATGCTCCATCAGTAATATGGAGTGGAATATGTCAGTAATAAAATGACTAATATACGCCATCACCTGAATTAATATATTTGTTGCTATTAGCTGGCAAAATTCATGATCACTACAATCAGAATATGAATACACCTCATCCTGATTACTTTCATCTTATTCATGTATTTAATTGATTTATTTTCATTTTGCAATCCTTACCTGTTTTTGACTGCACAGACTCTAAAAGACCCCACAGCCGTTCACACCAAGTAAAAAAACACAGTGAGTAACTCTTTCTACCTCTTTTGCACTTATTTTACTTCACCCATTGTGGTAAACTTCCTCTATTCTTATATATAACACTCAGAGCAATCTTTTTAAAATTAAGTTCCTTTCAGCACACATGTGTTTTTGGTTGTTCAGACCCTCGTGGGACCCATCTGTGGGAGTTCATAAGGGATATTTTGCTGAACCCAGAAAGGAACCCAGGCCTGATTAAATGGGAGAACAGATCAGAGGGTGTATTTCGCTTCCTAAAGTCTGAGGCTGTAGCACAGCTATGGGGCAAGAAGAAGAACAACAGCAGCATGACATATGAGAAGCTCAGTCGAGCAATGAGGTAATGGACATCTTCCTATTATTTACTGAGGCATCAAGCTACCGACTTTAATCAGGTTTTCTCATAGGTTTGCATCTGGTTGTTTGTTAATGCAGGTATTACTACAAACGAGAGATTCTAGAACGTGTAGATGGACGCAGGCTGGTCTACAAGTTTGGACGGAATGCACGTGGATGGAGAGAAACAGAGAAGTGAAGGAGTTAGCCACATGTTTCATTTCCGATTTTTCCTTTTCAGTAGGAAATGTGAAGTCTCTAATTTATACCGTTTTGACTTTATATTTTTTCACTATAAGGAGTATGATGTCTTTTTCTGTTACTTGTGTTTATACCTGTTTTTTAAATTTTGTTCAAACCTGAAAAAAAAAAAACGTTTAGAAGGACTGATCTGTGCATAGCTGATCACAAACATATGCTCTATAATATAGACTTCTTTTCCCCTAAAACTTGCATTTCATTGGAAGACATTCACTGGATGATCAAGGGCATATTCAACAGACTGTTAGGTTGCACAATGATTGGATTTGGAGATCTTTACACAACACACTTATTCATCTTGAATGGAGAAATATAAGCGTACACCCAGACTATTAATTTCACCTAAACCTCAAGATCTACAGTGTTTGAAGACATGATGAAACATTAATCCTATTTTTGGTGTTTTCCAGCTGTATGTGACCAGGTTTAATGCTTATTTCAATTGCAACTATTTTAAATTTTAAATTCACAGCTGAAGAGAAATATGAAAGGTACCTTTTCCAGCAGTACCTCTCACAATACAGACAAAATTAAGCATAAAACTTTTACTGGTTTTCTATATTGCACTTATTGTTTGCCAGATTTTTTTGAAAACATATTTTATTGTGAACCACAAAGGCTGGAAAGTTTACTGTATAGTCTATACAGTGTTTCAACTGTCTTTGAGGAGCAAACAACATATATGTACAGTACATTTGTAATCTGTATGCTTCAATAAAAAAATGTTTAACTGACTAACTTTTTTGTTTTTTGTTTTTATACTTTTATTTTTTTATATGCATTTATACTTTATGTAAAGTACAAAAAAAGAAGTATTACTAAATCGGTATTCAGTCACTAATCACCAGCTAGATATCAGATCAAATCCATTAGCACAGACTTTCCTACTTCTTTATCAGAGCAATCACAGCTGACTAATCTCTCATAAAACCAAATGCCAGGGTGTTGAATATTCTGTGATGTGTGCCACTGGCAAGTGCAGTTATACCTCTGGGTGATAGGCAGTTCCTGGCCCATAGATGTTCTCTGAGATTAGCCTCTCATCACTTTATGTTCTTGTCTCTCTGCTCATATATAATTCTTCACAGATAAATCCAGCACACACAATTTTTTCCAGCCTCTATCACTTTCCAGACTAGTAATGCTTTATCACCATTCCATAACAGTCATAATGACATACTGGAATATATTTAATCAGTAGGAAAGCCCATAAAGCATGGCACCATTACTGTCACCCTATTTGAACTCTTAAGTTGCTTACACATAACTAGCGTTGGGGTGTCTCCTTAATGCTCACCATAGGCTTGACATGCTGCTCAGTCATCCACATCTCAAGTGTCCTAAATATGTATACCGAGAATTACTATTTTACAAAGTAGAGAACAGGAGAAATAAGGTAAAGACAGAAACTCAAGTATTTACTATCTCAACAATGCTGCTGAACGTGTATTTCAGCAAACAGAAAAAATCCCTGGCAATTTGATAGTTTGCTGAAGGAGGAAGGGAGCAATAGAATGTGGACTCAGGAAACATCTTTATGCTTAGTTCAACTTTGTCAAGGAGCTGACGCAGCACAAAGATAAATTCTAGTCGTATTTCAGAGTGCGCAAGCAGCAAGCTGATGTTCTCCTTATCAAGGCTTCCTCTCTCATGAGCCAAGATGAGTGGCATCATACAACTCTGAAAAGCCTGACACACACAGTACAAGCTTCTCCTTTTTGCAGACCCTGGTTTGCCTGGTTTGAACACTGATGTCAATATGGAGGCATGATGTTCTCTTAATAGGAAAACAATGGCAAAGCCAGCATTGGGAGATTTTGAAACTAGTAGTGTGTAAGCAGTTTTATAGAATCACAAGCACTTCTAGACAAAAGATAATCTGTTAAGAATCTTTTTTTTCTAGATTGTAAGCCTTTGTTAGTAAGCAGAAAGAATCAGCATTATAAAGCATGACCTTAGTAACTAAGATGAAATATATAATAATCTTAGATTTATTCTGTAACAATCTCATATTAAGAAATATTTTTCATTTAGTTTATGGTAAAGATATTTGGTTGCTAACATAATTTTTGTGTAGGGTCAAGCAGAACAGATGAATATGCTACGTCACAGAAACAAGAAAGAGCATGTAACACTACAACACTGTAACGCTATAGTGAAAAACTGTAACATTAAGTCAAGTAGATTAGGTTACTAATTATGGGCTATAAAATTCAGTTTTATTGCTTCAAAGGGTTTCCAAAAGTGACAATAGTACTGTAAAGAACAGAAAACCATAAAGAAAATATTTGTCTGTAGCAGAAGGCAGTTGTCCACCGAAGGGCTGGAGAGCGGTACAATAATGAGCTTCTGCAGGCAACAGTGAAGCACTGTGGAAACTCACTCATCCATGCCTCTATGGACCTTGCTTTGTGCACTGGTGTGCAGTCATGTTGGAACAGGAAGGGGACATCTGCAAACTGTTCCCACAAAGTTGGAAACATGACATTGTCCAAAATCTCTTGGTATGCTGAAGCATTAAGAGTTCCTGGAAATAAGGGGCCGAGCTCAACTCCTGAAAAACAACCCCACACCATAATCCTCCCTCTACCAAACTTTACACATGGCACAATGCAGTCAAGCAAATACCATTCTCCTGGCAACCGCTAAACCCAGACTAAACCCAGAGGCATGATTCGTCACTCCAGAAAGCATGTCTGCACTGCTCTAGAGTCCAGTGGCGTCGCGCTTTACACCACTGCATCCGACACTCTGCCTTGCGCTTGGTGGCTTGGATGCAGCTGCTCGGCCATGGAAACCCATGCCATGAAGCTCTCTACACACTGTTTTGAGCCCTGATCTCAACATCATCAAGTCTGGGATTACATGAAAAGACAGAAGGATTTGAGGAAGCCGACATGCACATAAGAGCTGTGGTTAGTTCTCCAAGATGTTTGGCACAAGCTACCAGCTGAGTTCCTTCAAAAACTGTGTGCAAGTGTACCTAGAAGAATTGATGCGGTTTTGAAGGCAAAGGGTGGTCATTGATTTGATTTAGATTTATTTTCTGTTCATTCACTGCATATTGTTAATTTATGAAAATAAACTATTAACACTTCCATTTTTGGAATTCTTAGTTTACACCATTTTTTTTCACATCTGCCTAAAAACTTTTCCACAGTACTGTATATATACACACTGATATTTATCTCTATTTATCTCCTTTCATAATCACTGAAAAGCAATCAACTTATTGTGACTTATGTCCTATGATGAAATATTTCTATGAAGATGGCAGTGGTCCCTTCCAGGATGCTACTGTCCATATGCACAGGGTATGAGGGTTGTTTGAATTTATATGTGTGAAAATGATGGAAATCACATGCATATGTCAGACATTTCTCTCCACCACCATCATCAAAACACCACTTTGTGACATTATATATTGGATGAATGCTGTTTATGCCTCCAGACTTGTAGCTACTAGGTACAGTGAAGCTGTTTTGTTGTGGTCCAACACCTTAGCAGCCACTTTAGTAGGAACACTGCTACACCTGCTTAATGATGCAATTATCCAGTCAGCTAATCATGTCTAATCAGCTAATAATTTAGTAAGCAGCAGTTCTACAGGTAGGAATGCCTTGTTGATAAGAGAGGTCAGAGGAGAATGGTCAAACTGGTTCGAGCGGGCAGGAAGTTTAAAATAACTTGAATATTTCTTCAGTACAATAATCTTAGAATGCACAACATGGGCCTTAACAGCCAAAGACTATAGTAGGTTCCACTTCTGTTAACAAGAAACAGAAATCTGAGGCTACATTGGGTAAAGACTCACCAAAGTGTACAGTTGAAGCTAAAAATATTGCCTGGCCTGATGAAACTTGATTTCTGATGCACTATGCAGACGGTAGAGTCAGAATTGGGCATCAACAAAATTGTGCATGAATTCTTGGACCAAACATTCCTTTTGTCAACAGTCAGACTGGTGGATATGGTAGAACAGAAGAACAGAAGCAGAATGACTGAGCACCTGACATATCTGCAACATCAAAGTGGAAAATTTCAAGGGCATGTTGTGAAAACCATGGCACACAGAAGCAAAACTAATATGAAAGCAAAATCCATCTAGTGATAATATGGTGTCTCCTTTAAAGTGTCAAGTGAGTCTTTATAATGACAAGATAATACAGGAAGATATTTTATTGTTATAATAATAATTATATAACATAGTTATATTAGTTATATAATAATCACATTTATTATTTATATATATTCATGAAATGTAAATATATATTAAAGACAGTAAAGACGGATTATAGTCCACATTTCCTATCCTGTTTTAATAAGTTTAATATTTTGATATGTTTAATATGGTACAGAGGTGTTATCAGATTATATTCCAAGCTTGTTAATGCTTAATTCACCTCTTGTTGTAATATAATGGCACTGTGCAAGGTGAGGTCTAACATTACCAGTTAGGCAAATAGCTAGGTATGATAGAGACTGGCTTTTTTGCACAGAAGTATCCATCTCATTTCCCTAACGCACCACTGCAGCAAGAACATGCAAAGGAGAGGCTTGAAGTCTGATAGTACTGCAAAGGTTAAGCTCTGATGAGGCCGTGCATCTCATAAGCAGGGATTTCTTATCACATATGCTCCTTGCCCAGCTCAGGGTTGGGAAAAGAAAATGTGAAACAACTAATTCCAAGTGAGAATGTGGGTGTAGTGGGCAAGCTGTGTTCAACAGATTTACATGCAACAAAACCGGTTGTAATTTAGCCACATTCCCCCACTCTGGAGAGAAACACGAAACTATTAAATAACCAGCCACTCCTGTTACATGCCAGCACAGGTGGATCATCAGAGCTATGCATGTGCATTACTGTGGTTTGGCAATTCCACCTCACTAAAAAAAATTGTTTTGCTTACTTTTAGTTAGACAAAGGATTCAATTGATCCAAATACTGTACATGTTTATTCATCTTCCACACTAGCAAAAGAAAGACATGGATGTATTATTCTACATGATTTGATTATATACAGATGCACACTCTCTCTCTCTCTCTCTCTCTCTCTCTCTCTCACTCTCACTCACACACATACACATACACACACACTTACTCAGTCATCTTAGCATATCATCTCAACTGATGTCTCCCATTGGCATCTCAGAGGTTTTTTTTTTTTTTCTTTTTTTGAATGTGGGGTGCAGTGATAAGAGCCTATGATTCTGTATCTACAGAAAGAATACAATGGCTCCAGTGAACTCCTCAGAGTTGCTAACAGTTCTGCCATCTGCACTGTTGTCTTTCCCCTTATCTGCCATCACTTCCCTGTACTTGCCACAGCATCTGATGGCTCTCACTCATAAATGATCATATTGCAAGAACTCTAACGTAGCATATTCAAACTCAAGTTCAATGGCCCACAGTTTCCTATAACCATTTTCACATTTGTCTCAATTCCATGTCCAATTTTTTTCAAAAACACTTTACACATTCACCATACAGTATCAGTGGACTGTGTGAACAGAACTGTGTATACTTTTGCATTGCAAAATGCATTTAATAGTAATTTCTTCGGAAATTCATGAATACCTCTCTCAGTCAGTGTTCACTACCAGCACAATTCTGTACTACATCCAACAAACATTTCAAAACCTGTTCAAAACAGTTAACTTTCACTGTAGATGCAAATATCCTGCATTTTGACAGATAAATGAAAACATGTTTTTTGTTTACAGCCTTCTGTCACCAGTGTTGTGCATGTCCTTTATTGAACCCGTTCATATTTTTTATGAACAGCAGACGTAACCATTCAAATTACAAAACATGAAAGTGAACTGGAATAGTGTTCACTGTCGCAACAGTGAACGCCGCTCACATTTTATGATAGTTTTATGGCAAACCGTGTGATGCCTCCACACTGCCGATTATCCTGTTGTCGATTTCTTGCAATCAGTGTGGTGATAAAACATGTAATGTTTAATTACTTACAAAATGAGTAATAAAACTCATGTCTTTCATTTTTCAGTTGTATACAATAATTCATTTAGTTTGGGAGTTGCAGTGATTTTGGGCTTGTGATGGATGGTAGCAGGAGGTTCTATTGAAAAAGAACAGCGGCCTATTTATTGAGAAAAATAGAACAAATGAACGTGAACTAGTTCATTTTTGGAGCTGTGAACTTAAAACTGTTAATCTTTTTAAAAAAGTGAACTATGAACATAAACAAGTTCATTTTAATTAGTATGAACTGAACTTTGAACTAGTTCACTTTTGAACAGGCACAACACTGTCTGTCACCATCTATTACCATCTATACAAAACTAGTCACATTTGCACTAAAATGTGCACGTATATAGACAAAATATAGATGTAGTTGTTGCTGAAGAGATTTTTCCACTCTTACTGATGTATATGTACATAAGTCATGGGCTGTCAGAGAGAGAAAGTGACTGAATAATGTACCTACAGTAAATTTACCACACTTTTTTCAAATTTGCCAATCCATCACAGGGCAGAGACACATACACACACACACACACACGCACATATACACCCGCACACACTCTTTAGTATTTAGTATCTCTAATTCCCAGATTATTTTTGTACTGTGGGTAGAAACTGGTGCTCCTGGAGGAAAGCCACATAGACAGGGGTAGCAGTCAGTCAGTCATTTTCTGTACCGCTTATTCCCAGTTACGGGGTCACGGGGGAGCCGGTGCCCAGCCGGCAAC
>JAOVVG010000010.1:8890297-8902495 GCA_028566375.1 Leptodoras nelsoni
AACCTTCTTAAGATCCAGTGGTGCAAAATGCAAATTCTTCCAATTTTTTAGCTGGTCTTAAGATTTTGATCAGGAGTATATATATAGTATAAATATAGCCTGTACATTCTTCCTGAAAAACAAAAATTAGCACAAAAACACAAACTTATTAACCAGAGACTTTGTAAGTCAATAGGCTAAATAAGGAATAATGCACAACAGGCTGTGCTGTTGCAGGAAAACAATCCATGTTGGGGTTTGCATTGGACCGTCGCCACCCATAAGACGATTAATACCTATAACAGCACAGCCTGGTATGTCTTATTCCTCTTATACCACAACGATTCGCCATCAATTATTAAATTATAACATATTAGTGAACATCACACTTGTTATCCATTTATAGTTACCGTTAATGTTTTGGACATTGTCAAGACTAGTTAGTTCCTGTATTCACTTGTGTGGCTATAAGCATTGCTGTCAGCTTGTCATGTTTCCAAGAAACCAGAAAGTGTAATGTGCTGTGTCCTGAACATTTTGCCATTGTAGACCCAGTGTTCTAGGTGTTAATGACCTCTATATAATCCACTTGTGTACGTGTGCGTGTCCAGCACCTGGCATTTATTATACAGTAGACTCGTACACACTTGTATGCTGCTTTTTCTCTGGCTTGCACTGTGACACTGATGTGCTCTGATTCCCTTATTGTATGTGTGCAGTTGCTGTGCATTTCACTGCCTGTGGACACTGACATGTTCCTTCATGCTGCTATTGCAATATCTGTAATGTAAAATGTACACACATTTTGCTGTTTTCCTCTAAGAGAATTTCTATCTTTTTTTCTGGCAAAAGTAAAATATCAATGTAAATTCATACATACACCATATTGCCAAAAGTATTCACTTGTCGGCCTTCACTAGCATATGAACTTGAGTGAAATCCCATTCTCATTCCCCTATAATAATCCATAGGGTTTAATATGATGTTGGCCTACCCTTTGCAACTTTTCTGGGAAGGCTTTCCACAAGGTTTAGGTGTTTAAGTGTGTTTATGGGAATTTTTGACTATTCTTACATTAGCACATTTGTGAGGTCAGACACTGAAGTTGGAAAAGAAGTCCTGGCTCGCAGTCTCCACTCTAATTCATCCCAAAGGTGTTCTATCGGGTTAAAGTCAGGACTCTTGCTCATCTATGTCTTTATGGACCATGCTTTGTGCACTGGTATGCAGTCCTGTTGGAACAGGAAGGGGCCAACCACAAATTTGGGAGCATGAAATTGTCCAAAATCTCTTGGTATGCTGAAGCATTAAGAGTTCCTTTCACTGGAACTAATGAGCCCAACTCCTGAAAAACAACCCACATCCCCTTCACCTGGCAACTGCAAAACCCAGATCCATCCATCAGATTGCCAGATGGAGAAGTGTGATTCGTCACTCCAGAGAACAAGTCTCCACTGCTCTACGCTTGCTTTACACCACTGCATCCAACACTTTGCATTGGCTTGTATGTAGCTGCTCAGCCATGGAAACTCATTCCATGAAGCTCTCTACACACTGTTCTTGAGCTAATCTGGTTTGTAGCGATTGAAAGTTGGTAACTTCTGTGCACTATGAGCCTCAGCATCTGTTGACCCAACTCTGTCATATTACCTGGCCTACCACTTCATGGCTGAGTTGCTGCTGTTCCCAATCTCTTCCACTTTGTTATAATACCACTGACAACTGACTGTGAAATATTTAGTAGTGAGGAAATTTCATGACTGGACAGGTGGCATCCTATCACATTATCATGCTAGAAATCACTGAGCGACCTATTGTATCACAAATGTTTGTAGAAGTCTGCATGCCTAGGTGCTTGATTTTATACATCTGTGGCCATGGAAATGATTGGAACACCTGATTCAATGATTTGGATGGGTGAGTGAATACTTTTGGCAATATAGTGTATGTTGTCCTCTTCTCCTAATGGTGCATTTCTGTGTGTGTTCTGCAGGGGTCACTCCTTTCAAAGTGCAGATGCCTGCCCTCTCACCCACCATGGAAGAGGGCAACATCGTGAAATGGCTGAAGAAGGAAGGTGAGAGGGAAATGCTGATACTTTCACATGTTGCATTCAGCTCAAGCTCATCAGTTGTCATCAAAATAATTGGCTTTAACAGCTCACTGTATTACCATACTGTTATAGTTTTAAAAAAACCTGCTTATTTCAGTGTCTTTGCTCATGACAGTTGTTTACTCTGAGAGACTTTATAGATTGCACCCTTATCAGGTTAAGTGGTGTAGCACTTATCATTTATTACTATATTTAAAAGTACAAACCCCATTTACAGAAAAGTTGGCAGTATTGTTTGAGAAACAGTCATGCTACCGTGATGCACATAGCCACATTGGCTTGGGAATACTTCGGGAAATCATTGATGCTTAACATAAAGAAATGCAACCTGAAACTGTTTTATGCAAACAGGAAGCTGTATATTACTTTTGTGCAGAAACTTAAGTTCACTGTGCCCAAAGTCATCTGAGATGTATTGAAAAACATCAACATGTTTTTGGGGAAAAACATAGGTTGGTTTCTACATGCCAGAGATGAAAAAGATCATCCAGATCTGTGTTGGAATAGGGGTGCATCAGAGACCACAGCATGGGTGACCTGTATATACTTGAAGGTGCCATTGAAGTAGAGGCTTATATTGGTATTTTGGAGAGACCTATGCTGTCTTTTCCCAGGACAATGCCAGGTCTCATTCTGCATGAGCTACAACAGTGTGGCATCATAGACATGCAGTGGGTGTGCTTGGCTGGCCTGCCTGCAGTCCAGATCTGTCTTCTATTGAAAATGTATGGGGCATCATGAAGAGGAGAATCGGACAACAGTGACTACGGACTGTTGAGTAGCTCAGGCCTTGTATACAGCAAGAATGGGCAAACATTACACTTACAAAACTACAATAATTTTTATCTTCAATTCCCAAACGAATAAAAGTATAAAAAAATGACACAGTGGTAAACCCAGTGGACAGTGCCTCTGTCCCAATTTTGTCATTGAAAACACTGATAATCCTTTGTCATTTTGTCTGTTTTTAATAAATCTTCAAGCGATTTAACAAATTACAGATTTCAGTTTTTATTGCATTTTTAGAAAGTGTCCCAACGTTTTTGGAAATGTATACATACTCTTGCTCACAGGACAAACTGCTTTCTTCCGTAAGGCTGCAGTAGGTAGTCTGTATATGTCCTAACAGTAGCACATGATGCAGATAATCTATGGAAAAAGTCAGCCTGCGTTGGTTCTTCCTAGTGTTTCTAATGCCATTGGCAAGAATCCACAAATCAACCCAACCAGAAAGAGGAGCGTTTCCCAGTTTCCAGATGCAATGGTGGATTAAAAAAAGCGCTGTAAATCAAAAGAAATCTCCATGCCTACAACAGTCTAAATGGCAAAGATAAGAAAACAGAAGAAACCAGTGAAGGAATGCAAAATAAACAGAAAGAATTGGACTGAACCCAAGGTAAAACATGAGTGAACATCCAAGCGGCTTTTCAGAGGTGGGATCTGAAAGGAGTTAGCATCGAGTTAGCAATATTTCTGCTTAACAGGCAATTACCCCTGCTTAATTAGTGTTTGATTTAACTTTCCAAAAATATTACCCATGAAGCTAAGATAGAAATGGTTACAGTAAGGCAAAAACATTGACTAACATGAATTAGGACCAAGGAGGGGGTGTGGAGGCAGGCCTGGAGCACAGCGGAGAGGGAGGAGGAGAGCCGGAAACGTTTGTAGCCAAATACATTTTAACCTCAAAACACATTCTGGCTGTATAATTATAATGTACAATAATATTTTGTCTGTTTGTTGTACATATAGAGCTTTTATTCTTGATATTCCATAATAAACATAATACTTTTGATGACATGTTATATCTAGCATAGTAGCCATGTTTAAAATAATAATAGCAAATCACAGACAGCTTGGGTATGCTTCACAATAGGGCAGGGTAACATAACAATGTATCAACATTATGATAAATTATCTCTCAGTATGCTTGCCTGAGATATGGATAGACTTGACTCTAGGCAACATGGCAAACATGCACCTTGTTTGTCATCATCCTGATCTGGTTGTTGAGCTTACATTGCCATAACCTGAAGTCACCCTACAGTTCTTAAAGCCTTCTATGTCCCTGAGGGCTACCAGTATCACTGAGTTTATTTGCAAGTACCCTTGTTTTCGTTCCCAGGTTTATACAAAACAGATTAGTTATTCTTTGTTAAGCAGAATAAGTTTATGTAAATTAAGTTGGTTATGCTTGGTAAGCACTGAAATATGTATTTTTAGATATGTTTATTTTTTTAAAGAGACAAATGTGTATTTTTGGCATTAATGTATTTCTTGTATTACTTTTTTCTGCATTTTTCCATACATTTTATATTTATATACTATAAATATATGTAATATCTATTTATATATAAATATATTTATACATTCTATGGTGACACACTTGGACATGGACACATTGTATGGGCAATTTGTGAGCAAACCTGTATATAATGGTGCACATCTTGTATCGTATGCCTTAGATAATTGTGATGTAAAACTTTTGGCATATTGTCCAGTCCTGCTTCACCTACCCTGCTTTGAGAAGCATTGCTTTGGATTTTACCTCAGTTTAACTACAACCTTGACAAACACTGTAAAATGAGAAGCTTGAAAGATTTTGTTTTGGTATAGTAGCTGCCCCTGAGTGTACACATTAAATGACCTGTCTGAGTTGTTCTTTCTTCAGTACATGTTTTATATATGAAAAGTATCAGCTGTTTTCTATGCTTTATGAAAGGTGAGAAAGTTACATTGAAGCACCTGTGGATGGGTTAATAAAAGATACTATGTCTGGGGAAAAAACCTCTTCCCACATTTAATTAATGAAAGAAGAGGAGACAGAGACTGCTCGTCCAAACACCTTTGCTCATTTGGCTGGTGCTTATAATAGTCAGGCAACGGCTAAGCAGCTGTGGGTAAAGAAACCAGTGGTGCTGGGATTTGAACTTGCAGCCTTCTGATCTGTAGCTGTAGTCTTACCCGCTGAGTAATCAGTATGATACATAACTTTAAACCCCTAATTCATGTTGTTCCTTGTACTTTACAAACATAAATGCCTGATTGGTATGAAATAGTGGTTTGTGAGCAGTTATATTGTGTGCCATGAATGAGAGTGCACCCATTTTTCCATGTGTATTTATTTCTTTACATCTTCGTATAAAATTAAATAAATGTTATTAGTCAGTTGGTTATTATTGGTTAAGAGCAGTCAGGGTTGCTTTTACTAATCATAGCTGTGAAAAGGGGAGTGGGATACAGTAACAGCGTTGCTTTGTATTGCTTTACTACACAATAGAACATGAATAATGTATTGACCTTTCAGTGTGACTTGTCGAGATTAGACATCACTTTTGACATCAATAAGGCATTAATAGTGGTGCAAGAATAAACTGCAGAGCTTGCGCACTCAGCTCGTCGATAAAAGCTGTAGGTCAGATTGGACAGATTAATTGGTTGCCCTTTGACCTTTTGCTTTCCCACTGAGATTCTCCTGTTCAATAATGATGGGCATACCAAAGCACAAATTCAGTGTTAAAGGCCCACTGGATTGAAATGTACCTCTCTGTTTATACTGTCATGTCCTCAATTCTTTATTACGACTGCTGCAGCAGCACTGCAGTCACATTGTTTATTTTAACTTTTTTCTTTTTCCTCTTATTTATTTATTTTTTTTGACAGTTTTTGGTTGTCGGTTCACATACCAGTCCACATGAAGCTTTGTATTGTTGTAGTCCTACATGTCTGAGACTGAATATAAGGTTTGTGTCCCTAGGTGTGTAATGCCCTCCTTGCTAGCGCCTCCTGAACTTGTCGGCTCAAAGCACTTTTTGAGCAATAGCTCGAAAACTAATTTGCCAAAATTTTTAACTTCGCTCTCCCTAATTTAGTCGTCTCCAATTCCCACCCGTCAGTGCTTCCCCCCTTGTCACGCGACGAACCGCCAGTCCGGGAGAGCGAAGCCATCGCGTGCGTCCTCCGATACATGTGACGCATGCCGCTGCCTCTTTTCGAACTGCGGCTCATGCAATCGTCGGGGGCGGACCCGGAGGAAAGCGCACCCGCCCTCCTCTTGTATGCATGAGCTCACAGACGCCCGTGACTGGACAGTGTCATGCTGATTGACATGGGGGGGAGAACGTATGCTGCACGGCCAATCTTGCTCTTTAATCTCCCGGCCACGGGCAGCTATGGCATCACCCGGATTCGAACTCGCGATCTCCGGATGATAGGGCCCAATTTTTAACTTTTAATGGCAAGTTTGCCTCTAGGACACACGTTACTCTACCACATTAAAATTCATTTGTGGAGTAGGGCCACCTAGGGAATAATGTTCAAACAAAAATTAGCACTTTGCTAGCCAGGATGTTGTGATGTAAAGGCTCAAACATCAAATTTCTCACCCTGCATCCCACCACATTCTTTAGATGCAATCAGATTTTGTGAAATTTCATCCATAAGTTCTATCCAAGTTTCAATATCTTAAAAACTGCTTTAGTAACAATACTGAAATTTGGTATGATTATTTCACTTCACTATTGCACTTTGTCTCATGTTTTACAGCAGTCATATTCCACACTGCTTTGCAGTACATCTAGTTTAGGTCTTTGTCTTTATTTATTCTTTTGTTAACCGACTGCCTGACTGACTGAATTCCTTTCTTCATTCATCTTATTTGTGCTGTACCTAATGGATCCTTCAGAAGCTCCTTTATCAGAATGAGGAACTTCCACAAGGGAGTGATGTTAATACTAAGTAGCTTTTGTATCCATCCCTGCTAAAGCAGACATGAACCCTGTCTGACCTATGCATGGCCAGGTTCATTTGCATACAGGCTACTTATTCATTTACATATTTGACACACACACAAATATTTGTGTGGGCTACACACAACGATACATACATGCATTCTATCCATCTATCTAGATACACTATATTGGCAAAAGTATTCACTGACCCATCCAAATCATTGAATTCAGGAGTTCCAGTCACTTCCATGGTCACAGGTGTATAAAATCAAGCAGCTAGTCATGCAGACTGCTTCTACAAACATTTGTGAAAGAATGGGTCCCTCTCAGGAGCTCAGCACAGTACTACCTGTGCAACAATTCCAGTTGTGAAATTTCCTCACTACTAAATATTCCACAGTCAGCGATCAGTGGTATTATAACAAAGTGTAGAAGTAGTAGGCCACATAAAATGACAGAGCGGGTCAGCAGATGCTGAGGTTCATAGTGCACAGAGGCCACCAACTTTCTACAGAGTCAATCACTACAGACCCCCAGACTTTATGTGGCCTTAGATTAGCTCAAGAACAGTGTGTAGAGAGCTTCATGGAATGGATTTCCATGGCCGAGCAGCTGCATCCAAGCATTACATAACCAAGAGCAATGCAAAGCGTCAGATGCAGTGGTGTAAAGCACGCCACCACTGGAGCAGTGGAGATGTGTTCTCCATCTGGCAATCTGATGGATGAGTCTGTATTTGCATCAGTGAGTATTTCAGCCTCAGCTTCCAAAAGTGAAGTGAGTGAGTGTGAGTAGTATGTGCATGACTGAGCTGTTATCCTGCTCTGTTTGTTATTATTACCTCTATATGATCCATGTCTGACAGAGACTGTGAATAATGGCAGATTTCTGCCATTTATTTTTGCCAGTTGAACTGATTACATTGTTCATGAACGCTATCTAATATTAATGTTAGTGCCTTTGGGTCATGGCTTTCAGGATCCACTTCATTTCTTATACGCTCCATAGTATATTCACTGCTTTCAGGTGGGGTGTGTGTGTGAGTGAAAGTGAGTGCGTGTGTGAGAGAGAGAGAGGAAGAATCCGTTCTCTTCTAATTGCAGTAATGTTTCATGGATAATTAAATGTAAATGTATTCATGAGCACTCCCATGTCTGGAATGAAAGTAGAGATGACGTATGTTATCATGTACCGCTGTGTTCCATAGCCTGTTGTGCAACACAGATGAACTAGGATCACATAGATGAAACACAGATAAGAAAGAATCCCTGTTGCTTCTTTAGTTGTTGAATATTTATCAGTGGATTTCTTCAGCAAGTATCAAATATTGTCTGTTATATGCATAATATGCAATATTATATTTCATTGTGCATGTTCCATGCCATTTTCCTCGTGCTAGTAAGATGATTTTCATTTCATCGGAGGTACATCAGTAGTCTGGGTAGCACAGTGACCTAATGGTGCCCCCCTTTAGGCTTATACAGGATGGTATTTAGTTTCATTTATATATTCTTAATTTCATGCTAATGTGAATGAAAAAAAATAACGTAAAATGCTTGACATAATGGATTTTTTTTATTAATTAATTGTGTGTATGTGTCTGTTTGTATGCGAGAAGGTGAGGCAGTGGCAGCTGGCGATGCTCTCTGCGAAATTGAGACAGACAAGGCTGTGGTTACCATGGAATCCAATGACGATGGAGTACTAGCAAAAATCCTGGTGAGTGTGTGTGTGTGTGTGTGTGTGTGTGTGTGTGGTGGGCTGGTCGCTGAAATGAAATAGGTATTGAGTGAAAATGAAACTGATTTCACTATATTACCTTCAATCCTCTGAGTTCTCTCACAATAAGCTTTCTACCTAATCTCATTTAAAGAGTGTGTGTGTGTGTGTGCGCTCGTGCGCTTTGCCTCCTTATTAAACCTGCTATGGCCTGGAGGAGCACAACCAGGCCCTAATAATCCAGTGGCTCCTTTTTCTGGTTTTGTCTCTGTATTTAGTGCAATAGCAGGCCAGCCTCATTCCCTTTACCACATTAAAATTGTTGAGGATTTTTTAAACAGAAAATGGGAGGGATTTGTCTGTTTGTTGTGAATACCTCTCTTTTGCTTCTATATAGTAAAAAGGCCTTCCAGAAATATCTAGGAATTGTCATTCAAAGACACATTTCCATAAATCATTGAGCTTTGTATAGCTAAAGGAGCTTCCCATGGTTATCCATCTTTATGGTTACCAATCTGTTCATGTTTGCATGCAGTGTTTTTGTCAGTCTTAATGAATTTGCATGCACATTTAATCCAGATCAAATTGGTGCATATGAGGATGTTGTCATAACAACAAGCATGTAGTACCTGTCAGTAAATTTGGTAACTAAGTTAATTCGATCACTTTTCACTCGGCCCACACAAACGGTTTGTAAACATTTACTGACTGTCCACCCAGTCCACGTCACGCGTTCCTTCTGCACCAGTGAAGCAACAGTGCGCTTCATTATTACACAGAAAGCTAACAGGCAGGCATCAACATTGGGGTCAGAAACGGGGTCAGAAACAGGGACAGCCAACATCTGGCAGCCGTATTTACAATACGATCCACTATGTGCAGTGGAACAGTGGATTTGTATTAATTATGCTTAGACATAAGTGCCATTATCATATAAACACATCATTATATATTGTGATAAGTTGTAGGAAATGCATATTTCAGTGCATCTGTGGATGAAACGGATGCAGAAGTGTGTGCACGCTTGCGGTTTTCAGGTGCTTCATGATGCTGTTTGAGTTGAAATGCTGGTTAAAATATCTACTTTGTGACATATCAAACAATGCATCTGATATTGACTGGATTCTGACACAATTGACTATGAAATGCATCACTCGGCGTAATGACCTACAAAAATATTCCCAAAAAAAAACAATGAGTGAGTGGAAATAAGACGTGTGAGAGTGAGAATGTATGTAAAAGAATAGAGTTAATGAACAGAGTTCTTGTCATTATTATGAATTGAGAATAAATATAATAAAGATTCAGGACTGCAGTAAGCTTAGTATAGATGTACTCAGCTGGAAATTGAGTTAGTCCAACATGCATTAGTTAAAACTTCACATTAGTTCAGGATTTTAATCACCTCACTTGTGTTAATAATGTCTATCTCAAGAAATTAGACTCCCAGTTTGCATGTTGGACATAAAGGAAGTTTGTGTCCTATATCATTTCATTTTGAAATAGTCATTTGACACCAATCCACATTGTCTGTTATTTAAATGTGTTAAATTTTCTGTCTGTAGGAGAAGATTTTTGAACATGGTGTGTACATTTACATTTAGGCATTTAGCAGACACCCTTATCCAGAGCGACTTGCAAAAAGTGCTTTGAGGTCACCATCAACAAATATATTCTGATACTAGCTCAGTAGTACTCTATGGCAAAGGTATGATGGTTTTTATTTTATTTAATTTTATTATTATATATATATATTTTTTTTAGAATGAAAGGGATACTTGATGTGTTACTTGCACATAATTCTGTGCAGGATCTTTGCACAGAATCTCACCGTGAAAGCAATAAGAATAAAATTTTTGCATATCAAATTATTTTTCTATTTCTCAGATTATTAAATAGGATATAAAACTTGTCCAGGCTTTCAGTTTGAGAGGAATTGAATTCAAATATACTAAATTAGCTGTATGCTGTGGGATTTTCTTTTAATTCCATCTGACATACCAATCTGAATAAAAAATAATTAGTGAATGATCAGATCATTAGGATAAACAGAGCTAATGAGGTTTTATTATTTCCACATTATTTTCTCATTTTTCTGCCTGGAATCCAGCTGAGGGTGATAATGAGAAATGGGGGTGGTTCGTCTGTCTGGTGGGATGTATTTTGTCTGCTTCTTGATTTACATTGTAGAATAAAAAATGCTTTGTTTAATATACAGCATTATGTACTCTCTCTTTCTTTTTTTTAAAAATCCCATCCTCACTTTGTTGTAGATTGAGCTGTTCAGCGTAAAATCACGAGCAGTCTATAGACGTGAGTGTACTGTGACTAGTCTGTAATAGTCGCATTAAAAAACTGCAATAAAAAGCTGACCTTTAGACACACACATACAGATACATACCCCAGCTTCCTCTGAAAGGGAGTTTCCATGGCAACAGGCCATGGGAATGGGGGTTGGCTGCTTAAAGTAGGAGCAGAAGGAAAATGGTGTGAATTAGTTATCCACCTCCTCCTACAAAGCACGTGAAAAATTAATATAAGCCTTAATCTTTATTGTTATGTGATGACAAATAAAATAAACATTCTTTAGATTCACATGACAATTATCTAAGCATTTCTGTACATCTCTCTCTCTCTCTCTTTCTTTCTCTCACTGGAACAGTAGTTCAAACAGGGTATGGAGCGATAATCAACTGTTCTCAGCACTTATATACATATAAGTGTCCTGGAAAGCAGCAATATGGACTTGAACTCACAGATCATTTCCCACATCAAACACACATCCATATCAGGCTGTTTTAGATCCATCTTTTGAAATCCTTCAGTTTGATATAGCTATAATTGTGTCAACATGGAGAGAGTGGCTGTACGGTATGGTATATGTGTGGCATTTTGTCAGAGAGCTGGATGGGCTGGAGATGCTAGATATCGGGTTAAGCTTGTACTGGTGGTGTTTTCTCTGTGAGAGAATGCCATCTTAAGTTCTGTACATCAACTCCTCTTTTAAGGTTTTGTTTCCTGTCCATGACAGAACCTGAACGCTGCTATTGATTTTTAAGTAATTACATAGGTTGTCCTTGCTATGTGTCTTTACCATCTTACTGTGGTCTGGTGAGATTGCTTTGAATACTGACCTTAAAGAACAACCATGTCAAATGATGACCTTTTATGTCTTGGTGGTTCATATCTCTGGTCATATCATGCACAAATTATTCATTTTGATCTCTTTCTCGCTCTCTGAAAAAAGAATTAAAAAGAATAAATACAATATTTGAGTGAGTGCACACTTGCTGCTGCATGTTGCAGCTTTCATTTCAATAGCTTAGTATGACTCATCTCCCTTCCACTACACCCTGTTTGGTATGTTCACAAGCGTCAGGCACATGACCTGTGTCTCCATGCCATCTGAAGGTCCATTTCTTTAGGACTTCACCTTTGTTACTTTATCCCAATTTTTATCAGTAGTGTAGTTTCTGATCCAATAGCCTTACTATGTATGGAGCACCCCACGTTGGCCTAACATGGTAGAGCTTTGTGTGTTTGTAGTCATACAGAAGGGTCTGGTAGGCTCTGTGGGTTGACATGGTGAAGGTCTTGTGTTTTTCTGGGTCTGGGGGCCTTCGGCAGTAAGCCACATATGTTTCTGATTTAAGACAA
>JAOVVG010000010.1:8924914-8936083 GCA_028566375.1 Leptodoras nelsoni
AAATGAACTCTTGACAAGGCACAGCTGTTAACTGAAAGCCATTCCAGGTGACTACCTCATAAAGCTGACTGAGAAAACGCCAAGATGTGCAACGCTGTCAACTAAACAAGAGGTGCCTACTTTGACGACTTTGGTTTGTTTAACACTTTTTTGTTTACTAAATAATTCCATGTGTATTTCTCCATAGTTTGGATGACATTAGTATTAATCTACAATGCAGAAAATCTTTAAATAATGAAAAACCAGCAGTTCTGTAACATAATGATGTTCAGAACTAAAACAGGTGAACAGTTGTGCTGTATAGTTTGTTTATTGCATACACCATGGCCCATCACCACAGACCTGCTCCTCGCAGTGTCGTTGAATTTTCTCCACAGTGCTTTGTGCCTGACCTTTGATCTTTCAAACAGGAAATGCCAGAAGTCAACGTGACCTGGTCAGGAGAAGGACCACAAATGCTGGACTCTATACATATTTCCATTGCAGTGGCAACTGAGCGTGGCCTCATCACACCAATCATCAGGGATGCAGCAGACAAAGGCGTGCAGGAGATCGCCGCCAACGCCAAGGTAACGGTCACCATGGCAGCAACACAGTTGCTAACGTTAATGAGACAAAGTGAAAGGGCAGGTCTTGCTGCACACTGATGTTTAAAACACCTGAAAGAAAACCTTCCGGCCCCTGGGGCAAATGATGTGCTGTGTTCCTTGATGTGACTCATTTATCTTTGATATAGCCTGAGGTTCCTTGTCTCTTCTTTCATGTGATAGTGTCACTGTCTGTTGTACATTAGATCTAAGAGGTGTGTAGTGTCATTTGGAATGATTGTTGTTTTACTATATTCAAAGGCAAAGTATCTGGAATCAACATTTTATGAGGTAGGGTGATCTATTAGTGATATTGTAATGTACGTAGTCAACAGGCTCTTACAGGAGGCAGGCTTTTCTTTGGCTGAATCTGTTCGTCTCCAGAAAACAGCAGTAATGACTGATAAATACAAGCTATACCCTCATTACCTTCCACTTGGCAGTCTTTTTCCAGCTTCAGATGGCAATTCAATATGTTTGTGTCTGCATCTGTAATTCTCATCTGGACTTTTGTGCATGCTGCAGCTCTTTCTTTCTTTCTTGTTGTTATCTTTGGTATTGTCTCTACAAATGAAGTAGCCTTTATTGTTATACAGTTCTTGCTGTTGTCACATACACTCTGATTGGCAGTGGGATAATAGATAGATAGATATTATGACTCTTGTTCTGTCTGTGGTAGTGTAAAACTATAGGCTAGATAATGTTTGATTATTAAATCTTTATAATAATTAACATGTCAAATGTGGTTTTAAAGCAGATTGACAGCCCTAGCAGCCCTAACACACACTTATTTAGTCAGTGGAATCAGATTGATTTGCAAGTCACTTTTTCTATGCTTGAATTTGCTGCCATGGTAACAAAAGGTCATGGGTTTGCTTTGAGTCTTCATCAGTTTGTTGGCTGTCCTGTCAGGCTTAATATGTATAAGCACTCTGCTGAAGCACTGTGCTGTTTTCATGCTCATTATGAGTAATGTAGTTCTTTTAAATGCTAAACATTGCAGTATTACTAAGGGACAAAAGGATGTGTGCTGTAGTGATGTTCATTTTCCCTTATGGTTTGCTCTGAATAACAGGCAATTTTGTTCTTATTTCAGTGATGAAAAGAAAATTGTGTGTGATGAGGAGCACACAAAGCTGTTGTGTGAGGTGAGACAGGGTTGAGAGTGTGAAGCGTGGCTGATGGATAAGCGGGGTGTTGCGGTCAGTAGGTTATGAGGATAAGGCGTATGTCTCTTGTGTAATGTTGCCTGTCATAGACAGTGTTTATCATAGTTCCCTTCAGCTCTTCCTCTTTTTTTCCTCTGCCAGATGCTGGCTCAGAAAGCAAGAGCAGGGAAACTGTTACCAGAAGAATATCAAGGAGGATCCTTCAGGTAAACAGCTTTAAAATTATTATAACAATAACAAATTTAAATAGCCACATGCTTGTAATTCAATGCTTTTCTTTTTTTTCCCTTTGTTTATGATTGATGAGGAGTACGTTCATTCCCCACAAATCACGGACAGCATGCCATTCATTCTCCTCTCTTTAATTCCTGTCAGAAACGTCCCTTATGAAAAACCATTAAGCACACTGTTAAGCCAATGAAGTCAAAGCACTGCCCTGGCTGAGAAGCCCTCTAAAAAAAGCATAAGCCCCTACATATTTTATTCCTTCTCTGTGTGTAAAATCAACGAGGATAATAAATCATGGTCATCGGTTTACTCATTTCCACCCAAGGCTTAGACTGCCACTTTTTTTTTATATCATTTGAGACTTAATGGGGTCGATCAGAAATAAATGGGCTCTCTGTGGTAAAGATAGAACAGAAATCCCAGTAGTAAGACATCACTCATCCTTTTGTTACTGAGCTTGCTCAGTAATGTTCTCATGCTTTGTTCTTACTGTCCTGCTGAGCCACATTACCTAAGCAGAATAGGGTTTTTTCCTGTTTTCTTTTTCATTTTTTTCTTTGTTTTTTTTTTCAGTGCAGACCTTTGACTCCTCTTTTCATCTTGTCTGTATTTCCTAGGCATTGCTGTAAGGGTAGAGTAAGAACTTGGCCTTTGTGACACTTTAGCTGAAGCTCCCCCTTTTTTTCACATGAGATTTTGCAATTTGCAGAGGTTTTGTAATTACATCCGATTTTGTATTTGCGAAAGCACACTCTCAGTGAGCAAAGTATTACTGGTGGAAAAAGTTACTGGTGGGAAAAAAGTGTGTTTGTATGATGGCCTGGGAAAACCCTTCACATAGTCACATTTTGACATTTTCTACTATATACACTTGTAATACATGGAAGTGAAATATGTTTTGTTTACTTTTTTGGATGCGTTTCACCCACAAGTAAATTTATGACATTTAAAAATCTGGTTAACCCAAAAAGTAAGAAGGAATGACATTACATACAAAGTTTTCATTCCAATTCCACAAAAGGATACCCTGCACAGTCTTCAAAATCAGAATCGCCATATTTTAAGTTTTCAGTGGGAAATTAGTTATTTTGTTTATCACCATCATTCACTTTAGTCTCTGTCTCAGCACCTGAGCTAAAAGTCACTTACAAATTATGTCTGTTCAACACTTAATTAGTGATTTATGTTCTGTTGACTACATTTTCTATTCATATTTTTATTAGCAAATTTTAAACTGTCCACTGTGCAGAGTGTGGAAGCACTCTTCTGTTTCGATGCTGATAGGATGGTGCAGGAGCAGACATTTTGACAGCTGGTGTCTGTTTACAAACTGAATTGATTAGGCTTAGGTTCACTGGACCGACTGTGAAACGGCTTGATCAGTGTGTGATGTTCACAGTTTCAGGAACATCGTTTTTAAACATCTTCAGGCAGGCTAAATGTCTTTACTTTAATGTGAGACATATTTATATTTTCCTAAGAAAAACACAAAAGAGCTCCCGAGTGGCGCAACGACAATGCGTTCGCCCTATCATCCGGAGATGGCGAGTTCGAATCCGGGTGATGCTATAGCTGCCCGTAGCCGGGAGCTCAGAGAGCAAAATTTGCCATGCTCTCAGGGTGGGAGCGTTCTCCCCCCATGTCCATCAGCGCTACACTGTCCAGTCACGGGCGTCTGTGAGCTCATGTATACAAGATGCTACATGCTACACCGCTCCCAAAGGTTGCATAAGCCGCAGCTCGAAAAGAGGCGGCGGTTGGCGTCACGTGTGTCGGAGGAAGCACGCGAAGGCTCCACCCTCCCGGACTGGCGGTTCGTCGTGTGACGGGGGGGAGGGAGTGATGGGTGGGAATTGGAGACGACTAAAAAAATTAGGTAGAAAATCGGGGGGGGTGGTCAAAATCTTATTATTAGAGTTATTTTTTTAGTTTGTTTTCCAGCTACATTGCAATGTGACTGGTTTTCCAACATTTCCACGTTTATAATCATTTTTCCATGAATCACAGCACTGTACTTTGATGTCCTTTTTGATATTGCTTCCTCTCTTCCACCTCAGTATCTCTAACCTGGGAATGTTTGGCATCAGTGGCTTCAGCGCAGTGATTAACCCTCCTCAGGCATGCATCCTGGCAGTCGGGCGGTCCAGGGCTGAGCTGACCCCAGCAGCAGAGGGCTTCTGCACGCGACACCTAATGACAGTCACCCTGTCCAGCGATGGGCGTCTAGTAGATGACGAGCTGGCCTCGTGCTTCCTTGAGAAATTTTGCAAAAATTTGGAGAATCCCCAGCGCATGGCCCTTGTTTAAAAAAGAGGACAGAAGAACAGAGAAGGGGAGAGAGGAGGAGTATAGTGGACTGAACGTTATCAAAGATCTAGTATAGCAGGGTTAGTTAACATTCACTAAAGAAAGCTATAAAGAATACTGGCACAAAGGTAAAATGTTATGAAATTCCCTTCTTTAAGTTATATTAGTTGTTAATGAAGAGACAAGATTTTGCTTTGGTACATTTGGACATTGTATGTATTTAATACATATAATACATGTATTTAAAGATTTCACGTTCATTATATTTCACAAATGGGTTACTGAAAAATATGGCACTTTAATTTATTATTCTCATAAATCAGGTCTTCAGTTTGGGACAGCTTTTTCCAAACATGCATTCTTTCATTTCCTCTGAAATCTCAGAGGATATACAGTGAAATCTCAAATCCCCACCTTCCTGTGGCAAAACTGGTGTTCACAGAAGTGCATAGTCACTCAGCTCTCTCCATGTTCCTGCAGATGCCCTACAACATTATGTGAGCAGTTAAAAATGACATGGTTGCTGTCTTCACATATCTTAGTGGAAGTACATGTTTACCCATATTGCATGGTTCTGTATGATGGAGAAGCAAGAGATTTAGACACTGGGAATTAGCAACAAGTAACGCATTAAATGAGGGGGAAAAGGGGAACTCACCAAACAGTAACACAAAATAAATTTGTCTGCTGAACCAAACTTATTGTCTGTAATAAATTTGTTTGTGATGTACAAATGTGGCTACTAAAGAAATCTCAGTAGTTAATTATTGCCAAAATGAGCTTTGGTGGCCTTCTGCACTGCATGGAGCAAGAGTGCACAGAACATTGTGTGCTGCTTTTCAACTCCATACCATTGCATTGCTTTCAAAGAGAGAGAGAGGGGTGTGTGTGTGTGTGTGTGTGTGTGTGTGTGTGTGTGTGTGTGTGTGTGTGTGTGTGTGTGTGTTTTCTGAGAAGAGGGGTGCACAGAATATTTGTGGGAGTAGGAGAGAAACACTCCTCACAGCTGCCTGCTTCAGTCTACCAGTGTACCCACTGTTCCTCCATTTCCCCATGCACCCCTTCACTGTCTCCTAGTAACCACAGGGATGGAAGGTACACAGTAGAAGAAAAGCACAAATCCCTGTCTTGACAAAAGGACTTGTTTTATAACCACAAATTGACAATGGGCAGCATTGATGATGTTCTTATTGTCACTCGTTCTTATCTACAACATTCACCCATTTTATCTGAAGAATATAGCAAATACCAGCAAATACCTGCTGCTCTCATCTCCCCTTTTGCCAAATTTGAAAGAGCTGCCATTTGAAACAATTACATGTAATAAAATTGCACACAGTAAGCAATGCTGTGCTCCATCATCACCAAGCTGAAAATTTCTACCGATTACTAACTTACTGCTCCTCAAAGGAAACCCTTATGGTTGAGCCATATATCACAGGGTCTCATCCCTCATGTGACCGGTGATATTACAAAACTATTACACATGCATATTGCACTTGAAAATCTTTTTTGCTTTTCTTAAGTCAGTAGGTTCAAGCCTGTAATCATGCTGTATTTCTTCCAAACAGAAAGAATGGGAAACAGAAAAGCTGCACTTGTTGCTAGCTGTGTTATTCAATCCATGAGTAATTTGTACTACGACTGGATAATGGCTTAGTCTGTTTACTACTGGTTTCATCTCCAAAGGCTTTTTCATAAAATCTGTAATCAACACAGTAAACCACCCTGTTCATGCTTTTCCAAATCCCTGCTTGGTAATGTGTTATTGGATGTGCCTGGGATACATACTGAAATAAATTGGCCCAATATTCAACAGGGTGTTTCAATGTCCCTACTCATGGGACATGAATGTCATCCTTATTTTGTATACTGCTCTGGAGTGGTACAACAGAAAAATGCCACCCTATCTGGACATTGCTACAGGCATCAGTGGCCTGGAGCCGGTGAGCTCATGTATGCAGAAGAGGGCTGATATTATTTTCCTTTGAATACTTTTGTGCATTTTTAGCTGTAGTTCAAAAAGATGCCATTGGCTGGTTTCATATGTTTCAGAGTAAGGCTTGACCCTCTCTCTGTTGTTACCTGATGTATGATCAAGGAGAGCTGGCTGATGGGTGGGAATTTGCAGGTGACCAAATTAGCTGGAATATGGGCTGAAACCTACAGCCTGGGCTAGAAGGAAATTGGACAAGGCCTCTTGTAAAATCATTGGTGATGCTATTGTTATTGGATTTACAAAAGTAAATATAATCCATCTTAAGGAGTTTGTTAACAGTAAAAAAAGATAATGTGGATGTCAATAAAGTTAGGCATGTTATGTATTTCTTCCTTCAAAGAAAGGTAAGGCTTTGCATTCCCATTTAAACCACTTGGCTCTGATGATACTCATGCTCTGCGTAGTGGTGTGTTGATGGACTATGTTCTTTGTTGCTGTTTCAAGAGCAGCATAGCAGTGGATGAGGAGCTCTTAGTGTGAGACAAACTCAGTCAGATTAAGATCTATAACAGCAAACTGTCAGTGGAGCAGATGTTAGAGCATCCTCCATGGCAGTTGTGAATAGATAGACATGTGCAATGTGCACTGATGCCAGACATGGAAAAGCAGTGCTTGACAGAGTATGGAAAATTTCAGCACCAATCCAGCACCTTTTGTTGTTTTTGCTTGCAATGTAATGCATTTTGCCTATGGTTAAAAACACCCTTCTTAATTACTAATAGAGGTGTGATAGAAATTAGAGAGTAATGTTAAAGACCTCTGTCAAGTCAGAGAGGGAGGAGACTCATTAAAGACCATGTTAGCTTCCCTGTAGTGAAGCCACTAATATAATATTAGCTAGGCTTTACAAGCACCTTCAAGCCTGCACTAATTCTGTTGAAATTAAGTTGGGAAAGTCTGTGGAACACTTCCAGGCATAAAAGCCATATTAGCACAGCAAAGCAAAATTTGACATTTCACCTGCCCCTAGCCAAAGATTGGCATTCTTTGTCTTTGGTAGAAAAGCATAGTAGGATGTGGATATCTCATTAAATAAAACAGTTGGAGGTAAGGCTGGTGGAAAATCAAATTTGCCACTAAGCGTCTCTTGTGCGTTTTTAGGATATAATCCCTCTTTGCCTGGTCATGCACTATTTTGTAGAATTTAAGCATTGCATTGAACTACTGACCCAAATCTTCACTCTCAATGTGATATATAGTTACTAAGTCGTGTCATAGTATCACTTTCTGCTCCTTACCCATATTCCCAGGAAGATGGCTATGGTCAAAAATCATTCTGCATTCATTATTTAAGATTCAAGCAGAGTAGCATTGAAGTGGACCACTGTTTCCAGCTTGGATCCACACCAGTATCACGTGAGTAAAGCTAACAGATCATGCTGAGAATAAAAAGAAAATAAACTTACCCTGTCTACTCAGGGCCTGAGTCTCCTGTCTTGATGAGCTCACTTCAAGGTTAAAAAGAGGAACTGAGGCTCATGTTTCTTCAGAACGAGCCTCTAGAGAGATGTCCCAGCTTGTCTGTTACTTCAAAGAACATTTACGCAAGCCCTTGTTAAACGACCACTCCTAGTATTTTAACCCTTTTTTTCAATCAAAATAAATGTGATTTATTTTGAGTATTTTTTTATTAAAATAGGAATGAAGATTAGTGGTGGTGATCCAAAAACAAAAAAGAGAGTCCGTTGTGTCTTTTTGATCAGCACCTCTACAGATGGGTGAAATTGGGTATCAACCTGGTACTGGCTCATGTTTGTGTCATCATCCTGCATGGATATGCCTTTCTTTTTAACATATTGTAACTTGCCCAGAGAAGCACCAACAATTAAATCACAACTGTAATGGCACAAATGTAGTCACTTGGTGTTCTGAATCATGATCATTTATGTATGCCAAGGTGTGGTGCCTTCTACACCTTGGCAGCTGGGTGAAAGTGAATAATAAATTATAAGACTACACATCTCAGTGTTTTATAATATCACAGTTTATCAGTGTTCAAGATCCTGATATCAAAGAATATTGTGCAACTAATCAGCTAGCTAGCTTTTTCTAATGAAAATTCATAGGGGCTTGGCTACACTTGATTCAGATTAATAACCCTTGATTCAGATTAATGAGATTTTCTTTTATTTCAATAAGAAGCTTGGCAATTTGTCATGTTCAAATAAACTCATTGTATTTTATTTTAAATTATTATTGTTTAATTACTATTATTTTCATAACATAGGGAATATTTGGAAAACAGTCAACAAACAGGGCAATAGAAAATTTAAAGGTACTTAAATTAAGTGCACAATCCTACAGGGATAATTGGGACATATGTTTTGGCAGGTTATTGTGATGGAAAGTGGGTTTGGCTAATTTGTTATAAGATCCTGGAATTAGCTTAATATACAGTAGTTCTGTAGAAAGCAGAGAAAGCATATGCAAATTGCTGGAAGATATGATAATATGATGATTAGCTTGGGAGTTATATTAAAAAATGTTCTGCAAAGTTGGAGTTTTGCTTAAATTAATAGAAGAGATAAAATGCTCATTAACTTTGCACCAGATATTGCTGCATTAATTGCAATTATTTTGTGGTTATCTTTGTCAAATAGGAATATAGTGGGGCCATTAGGAAATAAGATAAAAAATAATCTGTTAGATGACAGATAAATGTTATTCACATAGGTTAAATCAGTAGTAAAGGTACAGTACAGGTCCCAGTGTTGACCCATGAGGAATGCCACATTTGATTTAATCAAAGATGGAGATTGTCCATGAGACACACTGTTCTATCTGTTAAGTAACTTCTGAAGCCTTTTACTTATTTGTTGCAGATGCCAAGGTAATGATGTGTCTGTAATAAGATGTTGTTGTTCACTGTATTAAATGGTTTGGATAGATCAGCGAAAAATTCCTACAGTTATTTCATTATTATAAAGTTTTCCAATTATTTGGATTAGATGTTTTCAATTATTTGGATTAGAACCCTGTGGATTGTTAATCTCTGAATCCATATTGGTGTTGGTACATGAGTTGATTGTA
This sequence comes from Leptodoras nelsoni, assembly GCA_028566375.1. Taxonomy (NCBI): domain Eukaryota; kingdom Metazoa; phylum Chordata; class Actinopteri; order Siluriformes; family Doradidae; genus Leptodoras; species Leptodoras nelsoni. The sequence continues at coordinate 8,934,235 of JAOVVG010000010.1, forward strand.
ACCTATTTTTTCAAAAAACTTTAAAAAGACGGGATGATAGAAATCGGCCTGTAGTTGGGAAAATAGATGGAAGATGACGAGACATGCAGAGTCAGTACTGTTCTCCTGCTCTCTGAACAATGCTGAATCACAACTCATAACATGTTATTAATACATACTGTGCATTATATCATAATTGGCTACTTCGGTAGCCAGCTACTACTGTCCCCCACCAGTCATGGTCTGGTTGGGGGCAGTCATGGGTTCGATTCCCATGACTGACAGGACTTGGCTGAAGTGCCCTTGAGCAAGGCACCTAACCCCCATTGGCTCCCCGGCGCTGTGGCTAGGGCTGCCCACCGCTCCAGGCATGTGTGTTCACAGCCCCTAGTGTGTGTTCACTAGTGTGTCTCACTGCACCGATGGGTTAAATGCGGAGGTTGCATTTCACTGTGTCTAAGCACAAGTGACAAAGTGTCTCACTTTGTCTTTGTCTTTCTAAATAGTGCTGCAACTCCTGGTTATGTTTATACTCATTTGGTGTTAATCTACATCATTCCAATTGCAATGCAGTGTAATACCTGTTCTCATGTAAATGTAAAAAATCTCTCTTATATGTTTATGTAAATATGAACATTAGCTTATGTAAACATAGCTAATAGATATACTTTTATTTCTTTTCTTGAAAATGCTATTTTTAATTAATGTCTATTCTTATGTCTGCCTAATATACAGTGCCTTGCAAAAGTATTCTTACCCCATGAACGTTTCCATAGTTTGTCACATTACACCCACAAACTTAAATGTATTTTATTGGGATTTTTTGTGATAGACCAACACAAAGTAGCAAGTAATTGTGAATAGAAAAGAAAATAATACATAGTTTTCAAAATGTTTAATAAATAAAAATGAAAAGTATTTCAAGTGTTTCACAGAAGTGAAGATGTTTGACAGCTACATGTATGTTCAGGTTCTGAATATGATATTAAAGGCTTTGGGTTGTCTATGTAGTTGGGTTGTCTACATCACAGAGTGATGTGACCCTGTCCTGACTGCACCATGACATGCTGTGTTTTGCATCAGAATTGTTGACAGGATTTCCTTTCTACTGCTTTTTGCTGCAGTCTGCTTTTGCTGTTTTCCTGTATATGAAGACAAGCATAGTGGTACACTTCACAACCCATTCATGACCTTGACATCTTTCTCATGAAGCAAGCTGTGTTTAAGAAGGCTTGTGGTGTTGCATTTTGTTGTAACAGCTCACACACTTCTGCATTTCCCTCACCTTGAGTCTATAACTGGGTCTCCATTAAGTGACTGTGCTGTGAGTTTCCATTAGTCAGGCACATGACATGTGGGAATCCAGCTGACTGTACAGACAGTGACGCCTGGGATTTTAATCCAAATAGGGCTTGCCTACTTTTCCAATGCATCTAAACACAAGCTGGGCTCTCTCTATGTTTGTACAGCACAAAGCCCTGGTCTTTTAACCAGGCGTAGTCATGGCCCTGTGATCCTGGCTGTCCATCAGCCTACTCAGCCCACTCAGCTATGTTAATCAGCCATGGAGTGAATAGGCGAGAGTCTCAGTCTGTGTTCTCTGAACTGGTTTCAGTGGACAATACAAAATGAATATTTTTCCATTTCACACACCTTCACTTGACTTTGGCTTGAAACACCCGTGAGTCACATATTATGAGAAAGAGTACTTCAAAATCAGAGTGAAATCAGACTGAAAATATTCATATTTTTTCTTAGCCAATAATTAGAGATACCTATTAAGAACCCTGTAATCTAATGACACTGTAGCTTACAATGTAAACACTTTACCACATTCCACTTTTATGTTCTCTATTTACTATGGACTTAC
>JAOVVG010000010.1:8942863-8974592 GCA_028566375.1 Leptodoras nelsoni
CTTGGTGGTGCTGGGGCTTGAACCCCCAACCTTCTATTCAGTAACCCAACACCTTAACCACTGAGCCACCCCTGTCCAGACCTGGTACAGACTGACTGACATTTTTTTTTAGTTTATCTGACAGAATCCTCAATGCAGCAGTTGCCAAACTGGGGGTCACAACCCCACATGGGCTGCGGAAGAAACTCACAGTCTCCTCTTTTGTTTTATTCATGTAGTCAAAAATAATCTTAGAAATAAAACTAACAAGCTATATTTAAATGAAGAGTATACCTGCTCTTTTAGTATTTTCATTATCCTGACACATGGCACTAGCAGAGCAGTTCAGTGATAAAATGAACATATTAGTGCTGTGTCTCTATTTAGTGCTGTGTCGCCATTACTGAATACTAAAACTAACCAATTTTTAACCATTTTCTCAGATAGTGTCACACATGTGACACAGCTCATGACAGCAGTCATGACGCTGAATGGTGAAATGTTTTAAAGAAAGACAGAGCTGTTTAATATTGCTGTGCATGAAGTCACTAAACATTTTACAGTTTGACTTGAAGACTAGTCATCTTTTAGTGGGTTTACCTTTTAATTCTGCAAAATATATGTATGTAATGTATGCAGGCAAGTATATAAACAGTTCTGCTCATGTAACCACTGCCACTGCAAGCACACAGAAAGTATATGCAAATATATGCATCAAATATAAGTCAGATGAGAAATGTCCTGCATCAAATATAAACCAGACTGCTCTGGATCACTCCAGGCGATATCACACCCCTGACATTGGCTTCCTATAAGGCCCCTCCGTAGATCTTTTGTGGACCCTGCTTATCATTCAAAGCTGGATGTAACAGTGGGAAGAGACACATCCTATCAAACACACCTTCTGAATTTTTGAAAAGACATACAAGCCCACACTACCCACTAGATTGGTAAATCAGTGTAAGAAATATTTGTTTTTCGTCACTTGTGCTACACATGATTAGTTCATTCATTCATTATCTAAATTGCTTATCCTACTACTGGGTTGTGGGAGGTGCTGGAGCCTATCCCAGGGCTCACTGGACAGATAGAAGGAAACACCCAGCACATGTCAACAGTCCATCGCAGGGCAGACACACACTCACACCTAGGAGCAATTTAGTATCTCCAAATCACCTTTGGTCTGTAGAAGGAAACCGGAGCTCCCAGATGAACCCCATGCAGACACGGGAAGAATATGTAAACTCCACACTGAAAAGAACCTGGGTGCTTCTTGCTGTGAGGCAACAGCACTACCCACTGTGCCACTGTGCTGCCCGTGTTGCTGACATGAATGAGACAATGTTACAGCAGTCCTTATTATAATATAAAAACAACAGCTATATAGGTTGGTAAAAGGCTTGGAGTTACAGAGAATTCTTAATGTCATCGGCGGTCCACTTTGTCCATTTCCTTAATGGTTGTTTATAGAGTTTTTACTTCGCAGAAAAAGGTTTCCAGCAGAAATTCTTCAGGAAGGTTAGAGTTCATACACAAGCAAACAAAATTCACCCACATTTCTCTCGTTCATTCAAACTCTTATGTCTGCTGCACGAGGTTCTGTTTAAACAATGCTATGATTTCTGCTATATATATGTACTGTAAATGAAAAGGCACCAGCTAGAAACACTGCATAATTATTGGTTTGAAAAGTATTTTTGTGTTCAGGGTGACAGTTGGATTCTTCTTCTTGCAAGCTGCAAGAGGAGGAGTGAGGGGGAGAGATGTCTAGCTGAAAGAAAAAGGTAGTGAATTGAGTGCCAGTTCAGAAGAAGGCAATTACAAAGGAGCAGATGTGTACTGTGTGGATGTTGAGAACCTCGGCACACCGAAGAGTGAAAGAGAAGTGGCTGAGCAGCGAGAGCAGCTTTGACATGGAGCAACAGGAGACCATAACTAAAGCAATAAAACCATGCAAACCAAAGCTGAGGGTAAGAGAGAGGGTGAGAGGAAAGGAGGCAGAGAGGGAGCAGGAGAGGGAGGGACAGAAGGGTGTGTTCATATACGCACCACCCTCTTCCATCAAAGCAGTGATAGAAACCTTTTCTCTCTCTCTCTCTCTCTCTCTCTCTCTCTCTCTCTCCCTCCCTTCCTCCTCTCTCTCTCACACACACGCACCACTGAAAAGTTAAAGCAAAGTCTCTCGTCTCCGTCTGACTAGCAGCCACCCACTGCACGGTCCTCTGAGGGCACTGGAACCTAGACACCCTCCCTCTCTCTCTTTCTCTCTCTCTCAGTCACTCATTCACTCAGTCCCTCACTTATACTCATTCATTCAATCAATCCAAATTCAGCTTCATTTCTCAGAGAGGAGGTAGAGGAATACAGGAATCTGCTACAGACTCACCTCAGCCAGCATGTGGATTCTCCTGCTTGGACTCACCTCTGGATTGGTGGCCTCTTCTTGGGCAATATCTCCTCAGGGTAAGAGAAAAGCACCTTCTTTCTTTTAATGATGGCACTTTATTATCTTTATTCATTTATTTATTTATTTTTCTATTTATTTGTTTATTTCTTTATTTATTTTATAGTTTTACTTATTTTTGAAGGAAGTGAATGTTACTGTTATGAGATTTCTTCTGCTTTGTGAGATGTTTTCATTGCATGTGTATGAATGTGATGCTGTTAGTACTGAATACATGGACACAAGGAATACATGCAGCAAGGCAGCATGCGTTTCGTGTGGCAGACAGAGCAGACAAAGGAGACGGCTGCCGGCTCTCCAGACAGACAGAAAGAGAGAGACATGGAGAGACGTAGATGGAGAGAGAGGGGGGGGTAAACTGTGCAGAGGCACAGACAGACTCTGTGCTTTAAATATGTGCTTCCTAAAATCTTTAATATCACACCTAATCAAGTCACATAATACTCTTCTTTCATTCATAGCTTTTCCAGCTTGCAACTGAGAACTGAGCTACACAAAGGAATTTGATCAACTGTGCTGCTATTCTTCTGCTTCTGCTCATTGTTTCTTGCTCAGGTTCCTCTTATTATAAAGTGTCAGTGCAGAAGCTGGTAGTGAACCTAACAGGTCTAATTGTATGTATATGTCTTTGAATTGGAAAGTGGATAGTAAGTATATCAGTGTATCAGTCAGTCAGTATATCAGTGTGTCAGTATGTGTGTGTGTGTGTGTGTGTGTGTGTGTGTGTGTGAGGGTTCAGGTTAGCGTTAATTAGCTGAAGTAATTATGTCAATCGAAAATCCTATAGTATACTAAAACAAACGTGTGTGTGTGTATGGGGGAGAAATGGGGAGACTCTGTGGTTGCCTGCCACTAGCCATCACTGTAGAGCTGTAAATTTCTGGCACTGCCAAGCAAGAGAAACAGGAGGTGCTTTAGGATAGTGTTTGTAGGTTTAGGGCTTTGTCCTGGTGCACTGTGTAAAAGTGAAAATGCAAAAGATTGAGCGCAAGAGAGAGGCAGCTTGAAAGTAACAAGCCAGCAGACAGATCACAACCTCCACACTGAGCTGAGAAAATACGACTTGTTGTGAGATACCCCAAGCCAAACCACCCCACTGCTTACTATCCATCACACCCTGGGGCAGCCAGGTTGGCATGAAGCTAATATGAGATTGAGAGAGCCAACACAGGCCATGATTTGTACCAATGTGGTCAGCTTAATGTGTGGAGAGTTATAAAGATAAACGACAGATAAGATTCATACTCTTACATTTTCACATGACTTCATCTGTATGAAATTGAACAATTTCCAACCAAGTTGCCTCGCTTATTTTTCCTGAGACTGGATTCCACAAATTCACCCAGCATAGACGCTAACTGGGTGTGTGTTACTAGACTCCACATCGTGGTTGATGTGTACCGTAGGTTTTTTTTGTTGCTTTTTGTTTTTTTCCTGTAAAGGCCAAGTAGACTGAGTATATTTCTCAAGAGCCAAGCCACAGGATGACAGGCTTTCTCTGGTTCTCTCAGGAGCATACTTGTTTCACTCTGGCTTCAGAGTTGTACATGACCTTGACTTTGTATCTTCAAGGGCATTCTGATGAAACAAGTAACTTTGATTTGATTCACTTAGATTTCTATGAATGTTTTTTCAAATGTCCTGGTATTTCTTGTTACACATGAGATGAAATGTTAGGTTACATTCCTATCTCTGGTTGCAAGTTCACTCCTTCATCAACTCTTTCTAGTTGTGGGGATGATGATCTGGTCACAAACAGAAAATAAAGTAAATGAATTAACTGATTTCTTATATTCTGGGCCTTTTAATTGTATTTTGTAATTGTCAATCGTCTAGTAAAAGTAAAGTAAGCAGTTTGTGGACAAGTTACGTGACGTTTCCTGTTTTGAAAGTCAAAACCCAACCAAATGCAGCCCCTCCCTTTGGCAGATCCTCCAAAGTTACACATTTAAAGCACAGATTTTCTCATACTGATTACTTGGATGTTCACACATTACAATTATTACAAAATTGTGAAAATTGTTAAGACATAAATTGTTGACCCCACCTTTAATCCATGGAAAATTACACCATCCAACATGCTAAAATGTCACCTGCTCTGTTTCCTGTGGGTTTTTCCTAATCTATAACATTAAAAGGGGATTTCTTTTAGTACGTTTTACCTTTCCATCTTCCTCCCACATTAGATGCAACATCAGCATGATCAGCAGTGTGTGGGGTTTGAAAAAAAAACGTATATGTTTTTCTATTTCATAGATAGGAAAGGCAAAGGCCTTTATATAGCCATATGTAGTGTGTATATGCATGTGTTTACCTAAGGTGAATGATCAGCTCTTGGAACTTCAACAAGCTGTTTGGCCATTGTAGTTATGCCAAAACAAGAAGCATACAAGTTTTCTAGTCACAGGAATGTGCTGATCATTGAACACCCCCCACACACCCCACAGACACACATTAAAATACAGACACACACTGCAACACACTTGCAGACCCTCACACTACCTGGAGTGTCATGTTTCAAGGTGAGGAAGTCTAGTTGGTGTTGACCCAAGCCTCACAAAGAAGACCTGTGCACACCCATGCATCAACTGCTGCTTACCAGCTTTTCCACGTGCTACTGACTTGGCCTCGCATCTTCCTTTGACTTTGATCAGGAGCCAGCTAGCATTAGTTCAAGCATGCCTACTGGTGTGTCTAGTAGTAGTAATAAATGATACTCGTTCTGTGATATAACCTTGAAGACGAGTTGAACGAGATAATGAGCAGCAAAGCATCTTCCTAATAAAACAAATCTATAACTGATGTTTCATAGACATACTCTTTAAGAGATAACAAGCAAAATTGGTTCCAGACTTTTTTTTATTTCAACATCACCCCTCTCCCTGCCCTCCCCACATCTCATACTCACTGAATCCTATAGGAAGGATGCAAAAACTTTAACCCCTGACCTCTTGAAATAACTTTATAACTCTTTTTTTTTCTCTTTGCTTCTTAGCTCTCCTTCTCCAAGGCACTAATCTAGCTTTAAACTGATAGATGAAAAGGCTCTCACATTTCAGCTGAACTGTATCTCCTGGACTGCTGTTAAGCCTATTAATTACATTTTAAAGCCTTTCTGTGGGGCTCCTTCTACCTGCTCTTTTCCCCTCCTCTCACGTACTTAACATACACTCAGCCTTTTGTAGGGTAAAGAAGCTGCACTTCAAAAAAAGTTCAGTGCAGATCCCGTACAGTATAGCTGCATTAAGTTCCAGATCCACAATGTCCTATTAAAGATGTGGATCCAAATGATCCAGTGGAAAGGAGGCTTGAAGATTTTGTACCTGTGTTGAAAATAGTGCATATGATCTATTATTTGCATGAATTGATTTATGATTGTTTTAAATCAGCTTCGAAATATGGTTAAATAGTTTTAAATAAAGAGACACTTTAACAGAATATTCTAGCAAGTAAACAGAGTGAGAAAAAGTGCACTTTTTTCTGGGAAATTTTGAGTGCCTTCCAGTAAGGAGAGTACATCTTGAGTCCAGTGTCCTCCAAAAACAATGGAGGTGTAGAAAATGGCAGGTGGGGGTGAGGGGTGTCCTTCAGTCGACTTTGACACGGCTGCATTAGATCTCTGGTTTCACTGCCTGCCTGCACTTGTGATTGGATGTGGATGGATTAGTCTTAATGAAGTTAACAGGGGGCAAATGGTACCCAAAACATTGTATTATATTAGCATAGACTTATATTCATTATAGACTAGTAGTAAATTGGTACATGCATTGTGAGAATAGTATTTACTGTATGGCAATAATTCTCTAATTCAGTTCATGCATTATTAGCTAATTTTCAAATAATGTTTGGGCAATTTGGAAGAAGCATTTTCAAGTAAATGTCACCTTCAGATGTTAAAGCAACATTTCATTACTAAATCGCTGATCACACCTACAGTATGGTGTTGTTTTTGCTGCTGTGCTGCTACTCTGTGTGGTTTAATCGGAAACCCACACAAGCTGTGGCAGAAATACAAACCCCACCTAGAGCAGCTGGAGGTTCTGGCAACCTCTCTATAGACAACACTCACTCATGCTTCTTTCTTTTCACATCATTTGTTTACTACCCAAATCCCTTAACTCCATTAAGAGACAATGGTTGCTTTCAAAATCAGCTCTTTTGAACAAACAGGACTCAACATGCTGTATAAACCAGCTTGACTACCAATTTTGCATGTAAATGAAAACACCTTGGATGGGTTTTTTCTATCCTGTGATGCTGTCTTTAATCTCTGAAGTGACTCTGCAGGCCCAGAAGCTATGCTTTTCCTTTAGCACAGTCTACTCAGTAGGTCTATGTTTGCAACTGCTGGGTTTATGCTGAATGTGTGCCAGAATAACCCTCAGCCCAACCGTCATTAACAGCCACACTAGCTCTCCTCTTCCTCTTTTAGTTCCTGGTGTCTGTTGAGGCAGTATGCTGAGCAATGTAAGGAAAATTGAATGGATGTTGCAGTATTTTCATCTCTAACCACAAATGTAAAGTAGCTTACTAAAAGGATGTTTGTTGGTGTGCATGTCAACAAAATGATAAGCGTTGATATTTCAAATGCTGACACAAGTTTGTAAGAAAGCATTCCTAACATAATGAATTTAAAATGAATAGACTAAAGAGTCATGTGCTTCCCAGGTTGGCATGCAACACATTGCACGGGAAGAGCCATTTCTCTGTGTGCTGCTTTAAATCAGTGAATCGTAGCCAGATGGATTGGCTAAACAAGACAGTGAAAAGAAAGTTCTTCACATACAAAAAAAAGTAAAAATTACATATATTGAAAATTTAAATATGCAGTTTATTGGCAGCATGCCATAATATATAATTTTTGATATGTATTATGGTTCACCTATAACTGAAAAAGATTCTACAGTCACAATATACACAGTTCATATACATACCCTCTTCTTCCATATAATAAGTTAGACTAATATTAAGAATCTATAATAATAGAGAGTTGTTACAATTCCCAGTAGTTAACAGTAACAGTAGTTACAGCTGATTTTTGCTGCTGTATTTTTAATTAATCGATGAAAATAACAGGATGTGTTACAACATGTGATTTTTTTATGAGATGCAGAATAATGAGGGAGAAAGCAGCATGCTTAAATTAAGGAACATTTGAAGTGAATGTTAGTTACAATTCAGGCAGCAATCTACTAGATTCTTATTATTTTATTTAAAGACTTGCCATCCTCTCATTCAAATATCATATTGGTCTTCCTTTTTAGCTTTCTTTTTCTTTTAATATTTCTTTTACATTACACAGTATTTCAGCTGGTAGCAATAAATAAAATTGCGTCAGAATGCGAATATGATTTTCAATTAGCATTTTCTATCCCCCACTGAATTTTGCAGCTTGAAGGCAGGTGCTTGTGTTTTAAGGTCATGATGTAAACACTATTAAATTACCCTGTGGTCAACATGCAGGTGATTTTAATCATCTGGGCCATGGAGAAAATAAACATAACCATCTGCATAAACCAAAACTGAATATAGAGTAAATACTGATGTACAGTATGTTCTGAACTCACTAGAGCCCTTGTCACCAGCTCTGAATTGGACCATTGGCTTGATTTATTTACTTTTTTAGAAGATGGTATAAGCATATAACTGAGTGTCTTCCCCTACATTATGCAACTGTTAGAGGATAACGCTAATAAATAACATTTATATCTAAAGAAGAAAGCATATTGGGAAACCAGTAGATCCTAATAGAAATGATCCAGTATATCTACTATCCCTTAAGAACCTTACAACATAATGGATTTACATGTAATGGAAACCATTAATCAATTAAAATAAGACTGATAAAACTTGCATGTATTTATCTAAATGCATACGTGCTGTTTGTGCATGTAACCATGGTAACATGTTATCAACATTTGTTTTGTTTTTTTGCAACAACGGATACAGAAGCTAGGTGTGAAAACTGCATGTAAAATAGAAATAGAGAAGTGGCCTGTGTGTGTGAACTCTGTATCACTAAGGCTCATGGAAATGAAAACTAATTTGTGCTTTCTCTGTTGCTATGGTGACAGCAAGCAGGGAAGTTTGGTGTCTCTTCAGAATCATAGCTAATTATGAAGCACAGCTCATATGGAGGTATTACATCTGGTTGTCTAATTTGAGAAAGACAGAGTAAGGGAAAATAGTAAATACATTTCCAAATAAAGGTGATATCATTTTTCCCCACTACTACAACAGCTCCAACATAACTGGTGGCATATTTATATTCTTGTCACAGATTGGAAAAGGAGAGAATACAAGTACAGGTTTAGTTTATTCTAGTTTGACAATGGGTGTTAAGCAGGACAGGACTTAAATAGTAGTTCTCATTAAGCCTAAATACGAATCAAGTGCAAACAGTCATGTGACATGGTGAGTGTCCTGATTAGGTGATGTGCAGTGGCTGATGGGAATCATAGTCCTTTGTATTTGGCAAACTGGTGAATTTGTTTTGAAGTTACAATGGCATTTTAGTTCAAAAATTTTATTTTTTTTATTTTGTAAACTTATAATTAAATTAAAGCTAGTTTTTCACAGGTGCTATTGTGAAATTCAAACAAAAACTGTAGGATATGTACAGTATAATTAGAAAAATGGTACTAGATGGTGCCTTTCCTTGGTGCCATACCTATAAGACATATTTTTCCCTTGAATGTGCATCCTGTACATTTGTACCTTTTTTCTTAGAGTGGATGATGATGATGAATGAATGAATGAATGAACGTTACATTTATATAGCGCCTTTCTCAAACCCAAGGACACTTTACAATCAACATACAACTTTAACACCACACACCAGTGAGAATTGCATACAGCATACTATCAACCAGAGACTACGGCCCCCTGGGGGACTGAATGGGGTGCAGGGAAGGGAGAGAGGGCAACACCCAGGACAGAGCACCATCCACCACTGGGTGGCAGACACACAGCCAATCACACACTCACACCTCGATTATAAGGCAATTCTTTGTACATCCAGTTCACCTAACTTGCATGTCTTTGGACTGTGGGAATACCAGAGTAAACCCACACAAACAAGGAGGACATGCAGACTCCACACAGAAAGGACCCAGAGCACCCCACCTGGGGATTGAACTGAGGACCATCTTGAGGCAACAGCTCTACCCACTGAGCCACCGTGCTGCCCAAAGTTGACGATGGCGATTTATTTGTAGTACTGTATAAAAATTACTGCAAATATTAGCTTTTTTTGTTTATATAACAGGGTTGATGATAGTGAGTATTTAATGAACTTGCACTGTTTAATATTGTACTAGAAGGAATATTAGAAAAGTGTTGGAGCAGGTCATATATTTTTTGGTCAGAGGTCTGGTCCTCCAAAGTCTAGAAGTAATGAGGCAGTGTGTGACCATGGTGACAAAGCTACACTGTGCTCTTAAAAATGAAAATCTCAAATCCATATTCATGGTCACCCTCCCACAATATGGAGTGAAATGAAATTTTAATGTTGTTATGTTTTGTGTTAATGTTTGATGTTTGTTAATGCAGTTTTCTACCTACTGCTCTGGTTTGTTGCTGTTATGATGAAACTTTATTGTGTGCTTTGTGTCTGGCAACATTTACATGTCTCTCTCTCTCTTTGTACATTCATCATTTTACGTAGAGTTTCATGTGATTTGCATTATTTAGTTAAAGTAGAATTCTAATGCATAAATGAAAGTGCTTTTTTAATATTAAAAAGTAAAAGAGCAAAAAAGTTGCCTTTTGATTACTGTGGTTAGGGTTAGACATAGCATTAATTAGCTGTAGTAATAACTATATCCTCACATAACTAACTTGGGTCCTCATAAGGATGGTATGACTGTGTATGTGTAGAACATGATAAAGTTGAAGAGACTGAAAACATTGAGAAAAGAAATTAATTCACATGTATGAGCTTCTTCACAGTATTTTCACGTCTGTCCACAGCAAGATGGAAATAGATGTCTAGGATAGAATTACTGAAAATGAGTGATAATCAAATGGAACATTTGAATGCCATCTATCAGCTTTTCGCAGCTTTTGTTTTTATTTCTCACCTTTTTTGCTGATGAAAATAAACACCAGTCCTGCACCTCTCTTTCTCTCTCTCTCTCTCTCTCTCTCTCTCTCTCTCTCTGTCTACTCAGAGGTGAAGGTACGAGGCTGCAGTTATCTGGGAGTATTCTTGGTTCAGGGCAATAGTCGATACAGTTTGACCTATGAGGATGCCGAGAAGCTATGTAAATCATTGGGAACAAACTTGGCCAGTAACACACAGGTGACAGCTGCCTATGATGCTGGTTTGGAAACCTGCAGGTGAATATTATATCTACTTTTACATGCCTATGCACACAGGAGATCAGATTAGTTTATAATAAAGGTTGGTAATGAATCCTTAAAACCTTAAATGCTTGTGTTGAGCTAATTTTGGCAGGGTGGGTGGGGATGGGCAGTTGTGGTATGTTTGGGGTGGGGTGGCTGGGTGGGGGTTTGGGGTGTTGTTGTTATGGGATTGGCCATGATGGTCAGAGGTAAATATAGACATTTTTTCTACCCTGTTGATCCTTATCACACTATCAATACTATACAATCACAGGTATCTTGGGTATACAGAATAGTTTATCAAAGCAGTTTCACCTTTCATACTTGGAGGAAGCATGTGTTAATCTTTGCCCTCCAAAGTTCATTAAAAAATAGCATTTGATTCCACTAGCACAGATTGGATCACAAAGGCTTTAACTACATAATGTAAATTATATTTGCTTAATTATTTTCCGAAATGTGGATCTGCACTGTCTATTGTGTGGTCTCACTGCCTATTCTATTATGTCCCAAGTATTTTCTATTTTTATTTATTTATTAACTTTTTATTCTTCAGCTTTTGGATTTATGCAAACCTTACTGCATCTCAGGTTCAGCTTTAAAGTAGTATTCTGTTCCAAAACAACAAGCCATTAAATGCAGCAAACTTACTGCAGCAACTGGGATTTTTTCTGTTTAATCTCTGACAGCAGAAATTCAGTCGTATTAATTAATTGTAAGTTCCGTAAACAATTTATAATCACTGAAGCTGCACTGCAATTTGTGAACAGGTATGGCTGGGTCATCAGTGGAAACATCACCATTCCTCGACATGTGCCAAATGGCCTGTGTGCAATGAACCTAACTGGCATTATCACTTTGGTACCTCCAGAGACACACTATGATGCCTTCTGCTATAATCAGTCAGGTAGGTATAATGAAGAAAAAAGGGAATTTAATATATTTCTAACTGCAACCATCTTCCACTTTATTGGGAACATGTGCATATTCATACAGTTGTCAAATCAACCAATTAAAAGGCAGAAACATTACCATGGGTATATGTATCTACAGCTAGATCTCACAGTTCAGCCACTTTATTAGGAACATCTATACACCTGCATGTTCAAGCAATTATCGAATCAGCCAATAATGTGACAGCAGCACAATGCACAGGAATCATGCAGATATAGGTCAATAGGTAATATTGGACTTGAAAAAATTACTTGTGAGCATCTCTGGGTCTGCTGTGTTAAGCCTGCAGGCCCTCTGCTCACAGAAGATGAGCATTTTCTGATATACTCAAATCAACCCATCTAGCACCAACAACCATACCAAGGCTAAAGTCACAAGATCATATTTTTCTTCATTCTGAACTTTAATTCTGAACATTTCATTCTGAACATTAATTGAATCTCTTGTCCTGTATCTGCATGAGTTTTGCATTGTCATGCTGCCATATGATTGGCTGATTAGATAACTTCCTGAATGTGTAGGTGTTCTGGTGTTCCTAATAATGTGGCTGTAAGATCTAGCTGTAGTGATACATATACCTACAATAATTAGTGGTAGTGGTTTTGCTTTGGTATATTGTTAGTAAAGAGTTTGAGTCTTTCTGGTTGTTGCCTCATTTTGGAGAGAATATCAGTAAATAATTCCAGACTTGTGGAGACTCTTCATAACATGCAACTATGTCCCTTCAAACAGATCCGTTTCAAAAAAACTGCCAATTTGAGATAAAATATGTGGAGAATGCTTCATCACCTCCTGAGACCAGTGGTGAGAACTATTATTATTATTATTATTATTATTATTATTATTATTATTATTATTATTATTATAATAATAATAATTATTATTATTATTATCACAGTCATTGTTGTATTTGTAGTACCATATTTTCTAGAATTAATGGTAGTAGTAGTAACACACACATACCCACACAATGACAACAAGAATAGTGTCAGCACAGTCAAGCAACGAACTGTGTTTTGGCTGATTATGTTCATAGCGCACACACACACATTGAAAATATAAAAATATGAAATTATGATTAAATGCCTACCCTGAGCTTCCAAAACATAATGTACAAACATAACATCAACAAAATAACAACAAAATAAGATCAAAGCAACTACATTGCTAGTTGTGTCTAGAATACAGTTAAAACTCTCACACTATATGTTTCTGTCATAATTATTTGGAAACTGTTTATACAATTGTCCTCCAGTATAAACATCAGGGAGAAAAATTCCAGAAATGCTAGAATCTAAGTGGTTCTGACACTTCCTCATGACACACAAGGCTGTGAGAATGTACCAGTGTACCATATCTGAAATAGTTATGTCATTAACTTTATATACTACTGTTATATACATATAATGATATAACAAATAAGAGTGAAGTTCTAAACACATGCTGATAAACACTAAAAGCTGATATTGGCTTGTATGTTTCCTCATTCCGTTCAATTTTTCAGAGCACATTCAAATCCAAGATATGAACCACTCCACAATTTCACCAGATGCCTCTAGTACGGTGGTTCCAGTGGACATACCCAACAATAGTACCACTACAGCTGTTACTGTAATTCCTGCTGTAGAGAACGCAAATACCACTCCAAACAGCTCTCATGAAGAGCATGATGTTTTAGGAGATGTGGATCATTACACTGAGACTCCCACCATGACTACTGAACCTGCTGGAGCAGATGATGATCTGACCTCTGAGAGTCCTGATCATCATCCAGGAGAACAGGAGAAAGTTACGGAGGAGCAGACCACCGTAATATATAGCCTAGACAGCAATGGCTCAGGCATGGGGGAGACAATATATGCTACCACGAGTGAAACAGACACACCGGAGTCACATGACATAGTTACAGTGGATACAACTGAGATGTCATCTGGTAAGGAAAAGACAAAACAATTTCTCCAGCATGAAACTTTGGACTTTTTTTTATCTTACCTTTAACAGTTTTAAAATTACTGGTCAATAAAACAATGATCAATTCTGGTTGGTCAGAAGTATTATTTTCCTTAATAGCAGCCCTGACAATATTTCTGGATACAAGGTCAATAATAATGTACTCACTATCAGGATATTCTAAAAGAAACACCTGTACTTTTGATATGTTGATGTTTTCTCTGAAGATACATTTATTGAAGAGTCTCCAGCATCAGTGCTTTGTAACAGTCAGAGCTAAAGCTGTAATAAGTGTTCAATGACAAGCAAACTTTCACTGTGTCTCAATAGTATGACATGTTTTATTATTATTATTATTATTATTATTATTATTATTTATAGAGTGATAGGCTGATGGACCAACTGATTATCACTGTTATGTCATATAAGATAACAGAAATGATTCATCATGTATTTTGTATAATTTTAGTATCTGGAATAGAAATTGCTTGACCCAAAATAGAGGGTTAAGGAAAAAAAGCTTAAATCTAGCACCCTAAAGGGCAACCTTTAGGTAAGATGTTTCTAGTGTAGAAACTTACAACAGTGCTTTCCACTCACAGGTTTTAGGTAGAACCTCTTCAGATAGCTAAAGCTATTAACATGGACTAAACCTTTTTTTCCTAAGGGCAAACTCAGCAAACAGAATCATAGGGGTAAAAAAACAGAGCCACCACCACTTCCTGACAACTGACTGTTGAAGTTCCCAGCAACAGATCTCTCAGTGTGATATTAAAAGCTTAAGAGTAAAAACCACATAACATAAACACATAAGCTTAGAGGGGAGAAAAAAAGGTAATCTGTAGGACCAAATTGATAATTTTGTGTCTTTTTATTTACATTATACAGGGGCATGCTTTCATTTTTATTGTGATATCCCGTTCATTATGATATTAACATATTAGTTCAGCATGTTGTGCAAAATGAGTTCATTTCATTGCAGCCTGGTTTATGGCTTGTTGCTTCTGTTTCTGTATAGTAATAAACAGAAAGGGGAAATGCAACAGCAAATGCTCTTTAGTGTATTTGCTTTCATTCATCCAACTGCATTTAATTATTTTTTCCCCCTTGCTAGCTGGTGGAAGCATTTTAAAACACTTGGCCTTTTTAGAGTAAAGCCCCCTCTGCTGTACTCATGCTGTCATAGGCGTCTGCTCACATTCAGCAAAGCTTGCGATTTACTCACACTCACCCCCTGCTGTTCAGTGCCACCTACTGCAAACATTTTTCCCTTTTCAATCCGTGTTTAACAATGTTAGTCATTTAAATATGCAAGTGTACTGTATATATTGATGTGTATACACTCATAGAAAAAGAAAATGTGTCTATCCACTTGTCTCTGAGTGTGACTTAGACTCTGTAATTTATATATAACAAAAAACAACCTTAAATGCACTGTCTTTTTGCATAGTACTAACCAGTGAAGAGAAGTTGGAGATTTCAGAAGAGGCCGTGCGCCCGAGGGGGAGGATGGAACCAGGCACAGCTTCATCACCAGACAAGGAGAACCAAAGTGGCAGCACTAATGGTTCACACACACACACACACACACACACACACACACACACACACTCATATTCTTAGATACCTGGTTAATCCATATTCAATCACTTGATACTATAAAAGCAAATATGAAATGTAAGTGATGCAGGATCCTTTCCATTGCTGGCACTGTGATCAGTCATTATTCATCATTCAGTTGTATACAGACTGTTTGACATAATCTATGAGCGATCATAAACAGATTAAAAACTGTCTTATTAATTAAATGTGAAATGTATTATAAGGTTTAGATGTTAATGTAACTTTTATGGAACACTTCTCCAGTGTCACCACTTTGTTACAGTCAAGTTCTGCCACAGGAATGTCTTCATGTAAATGTATTTTGTCTCATCTCCAGATTGGTTGATCATCTTGCTTGTGGTTGTGGCCATCGCTGCAATTATTCTTGTGGCGGCTCTTGTGGTAACAAGGAACAGGTAAACATCACTAATAGGCTTTCTATATTCTTATGCTAACACAATTCTTAGTATTTCTCCCAATGCCTTACAATGTTAAAGTAGACTATTGTAGATGAAAAATAAAAATGCAGTATTTGGGAACTGTGGCAGGTTATTTCATATAATTAAGTGAACAATAGACCAGATGGTACCCTTACATTTGCACCATTATAACACTGGGAGGAGCTTACTGGTCTGCATGTGTTCAACACAACTAATCTGAAATAGATTTCCAGTACCCAGTGTGAATCATATAAAACAGAGGCAGTAAAGCATAACCATGCAGAACAGTTGACTGCCCAAAACCACATGCTCCTAGAATCTAAATGTGTGTCGGGTGTGTTGGCATAGGTGGTGTGGGAGGAGCCAAACTCTGATGATCACATCCAAGAGCAGCAGTGAGGGCAACGGGACAGCAGCATCAGCGGCCAGCCCCCAGGCTCAGGAGAGAGAGCAGGAGATGGTGACACTCATGAACAAAGAGAAGATCCAGGAGAATGGCAACACAGAAGAGTTTACTGTGATAACTCTAGAAGAATCACCAGAGAAAAACCAGCAAGCATGAAAGACAAAATAAGAAGGGGTGAGGATGAGGGGTGGAAGGGTTGGGAGAAAGAGAAATGGGTCATGGCTTATGTCTTGACCAGACAGTCAGATGTTGTTAGACACTTTGGGAACCAGACAGACACTCACATACTGTTGGTGACATGAAGTGTAACGTCTGTAAGGGTGGTACAAAATTCTGTCTTTTTGTTTGGTCTTTTTATATGAAAAATGCCCACTCCTTTGATAGTATGAAATCTTCTGTAGTTATCCTGTGGCTTCAAAAGAAACAACACAATAAAGTGTTGACTTTTAGACAAAGCGGGAACTGAAAGCTTTTTCTACATGCCACTCTAAGACATTCTAAATTTAAACCCCAATCTGGGTTCTTAATTCTGGTTTCTAGTTTCAGCTTACTTTTCACAGTGAGAGGACCTGATGTTCAACCTTGCACAAATGAGAATCTTTCTTTAGAAGATTTCACCCTTTTTTCCTGAAATTGGGGCTCAACATCAACAAACAGATTCTACACTACAATAAATAATGTTAAGGATGACAGAAAGCTGGCAGAAAACAAATTTCCTGATCTTAATAAAATAGTTACAGAGAGATGTTGACACTGCTCACCAGCTCACCAGCTAACTTCCCTATCTCATGCCTGTTACTACTGAAGCCTCCTACTACATTTCTCATCTCCTAGGGTCAGTATTTAGATACAAAAATCAAGCTTGTCTTAAAAACATTTCACAATTACAATGAATATGTATTTAAACTGGATTTGTGGGGGAAACCACCTAAACTGTATTTTAATATTGTGGTATGCAGGGTAGTTATGATAAATTAGTAATGAGGGAGGCAGAGTAAGATGTAAGGCTTAAACAAGAGCCTTTAAAGTCCATGCACAAAGCCATCATAGTGCAACAATTTCCTCTTCAGTGGGTCAAAGAAAAGATGAATGAAATGAAATGAAGAGGCAGATTAGAGAATTTTAAAAAAAAATTCCTTTTTAGCTTTGTGTAAATTTAACATTTTGTTCCCCTGTGAATGACATATGTGTTTTTTTATTTGGTTCTTTGTTTGGTTGGTTGTTGTTGGTTGATTGTTTGGTTGATTGGTTGTTTTTTTCCCAATTAATTTATGCTTTTGTATATACCACTATGCTTGTTTACTATTGTGTTCAACATGAAATTGAATTAGTCAGACCATCATATTCATTTCCATATGATGTGTGAATCATAGCCCATTTGCACCCATACTGATGACATAATATGACACTGTAACTTGACCAATGTTTTGATATTTTTGATTTCCAAAAGTCTATCAAAGAACATGTTAGAACAAAAATAGCTATTAAAAATTATATATCATTAGTCTTATCATCGGATCATGCATATGCAATTTACATATATTTACTCTCATGGCAGTTGGGCTATAAAATGCCACTAATACAGTGCACCAACATCACAACTGATGCAGTTATTTATTTTAAAATGGAAAAAAGTGCTAAAACAATGTCTTAATATTCATACATTGCACCTTACATTGCCTCCAAAAGCTTGAAATATAGTATCTACATATGAGCACTCATAAGCTTTCTCTTCATACACACATTTCAGGTTCATATTTTTGCTTATTTGTTTTTTTTTGTTTTGTTTTTTTATGATAGCATCTACTCTTGAACGTGCTTTGTTTAAGAAAGATTAGCATATGCAGTAGTGATAGGAGTGTGTACATTGATCAAATAACAAATTACTGTTAATGAAAAAGTAATTTTGTGAAGTCCAGGATGAAATAAAAAAAAATGTATAGATGTGATTTCTTGCATCATTCTTGGTTCATTTTAAACAGCTTGAGAAATGGTTAGGAGCACAATGTGTTTGAGAAAGACTTAGCAGTGGCAGGTGGGGGTGTGCTTGTTGAAGGGTGGTTTGTTTCTTTGTTGCAGGAGGGAGTGCAGTTGCCATGGCATCCAAGTCATGATGGAAAATTATTTCTGCACCTCACTTTAGAGACTCTGGGAAGATGGAAGCCATTTTAAGAAACTAGATTTTTTTCTGGTTATGGTTTTGTTCTTTGGAATTTAAATTCAATTAAATTAATTTAGGCCTAAATAATGAAATAAGATAAAGTCAAATGAATTATGCTGTGATATTTAACTAAGCAGATACCAGGAAACATTTGTTTTCTATTGATATAGGTGTGTATTTAATTTAGAAGTTCTGCATAGTGGTGCATCATATGACTACCACATTAAGTGGGAGAAAGAGCATAAGAATAAGATGAAATAAGAATACCACTGTTGCTTAAAAATGTAAAAGATATTGAC
Organism: Leptodoras nelsoni; assembly: GCA_028566375.1. Classification (NCBI taxonomy): domain Eukaryota; kingdom Metazoa; phylum Chordata; class Actinopteri; order Siluriformes; family Doradidae; genus Leptodoras; species Leptodoras nelsoni. The sequence goes on from JAOVVG010000010.1 coordinate 8,961,465, forward strand.
ATGTGTCAGTTGCAGGATCTTCAATGTGTGAAAGTTCAGAAAATGTGGCATGCATCTAAAGAATGTGGTGGTGATGTGGGGTGTGAAATGTCATGAGGTTTGTGCCAGTAGTATATGTAGGCTAGGCTATCATTAGGTGGCATTATTCTGTAAATTATTATAAATGAGCTAGGGTAGTGTGGCTCCTAGAAGCCAACTTGTCATAAAAAAATTCTAAATATTAGGAAAAATGGTTTTCAGGCTATTGCCAAAAAAGTGCTTTGAGCCTACTCCACTTCAGGAGGTGCACCTAGGAACCATATATTCTGCATCAGACATGTGGGGCTATAACATTAACAGGTCACAAGATAGCAGGTCATGTCCTCACCTACAGCATGTACCCAGTAGATGAAGAACCTCATGGAATATTGTATTGTTTAAGAGTTTCAGGCTTAACAGAATGTGTTCTCATCATCCCAGGCTCACACACTTATATGAGGTCAATTCAGTCTCCTAGCTGAGACTAAAGAATGACTCTGAAGTTCAGGAGGCGTTTCCTCTTGGACACTTATCCCACTATGCGTTGGCAGTTTATGTAATAACTGAATATTTTTATTTATTGTTTTTCTTACATTGTAAATTAATACTGAAGTCATCCAGACTATGAAGGAACACATAAGAAATCAAGTGGTAAACGTAAAAGTGTTCAAGGGATTAGTCTACCAATGCCAATGCTGCATGTTCAGCTTCTCTGACACTGGCAACTTCACCCCATTAAAACTGTGGTGATCTCAACCTGACAGTCCTGTTCCCAGCCACCTACAGCCATTCCTGCTTCAGCTCCTCCAGGAATGAGAGCTTCACTTAGGGAAGACTGAGGCGCCACTGCAAGGGAGCTATGAGACTCCTTTAATGTGCCGCTACAGGACAGTAATAATTCTCAGTTGCCTGATTGCAAAGCCCATGCTCTAATATCCAAAAGGCCCTGACAGTAGTCAAGAAATCCAGGAAATGAGGAAGCCCAGCTCCCCAATATGTGCCAACCAGAAATTGTGCATCCACATCATGCCCCCAACTCCACACAAAGCTGCCCTTCAGCCCACATGTTCACCAGCAACTATCTGCAATTGCAACTCATTTGGCTGCCAACCATCTGGGCTAATGCCTTAGTGCCAGGAAGCACCCCAGGCTGCAAAAGCAAAATGGTAGACCCTGTGTCTAGGAAAAAAAATGTTCAAGATGGCGCCTACCTTGGCAGATGTCTTTGCTTCGTCCTGGCCTTGAGTGAACAGTGGAGCCAGCATACAGTCGCCAAGGCGGAAGCATGTTAAGAGAGGGGGGCTACATGCTAGGGTAAAGGCTAGAGCTATGCGACCATTACTACCCAGCCTAGCTACTAGCTAGTGTTCACTCTATCAAAAACAAGCTGGGTGTGCTGTGAGCGAGTATTACAACCCAGCGAAAGGTCAGAGAATGCTGTGCTCTTATTCACATGAAAATCTGGCTTGCAGACAACATGCCAGACTCTGCGATTCAGCTCCAAATGCACTCCATCCACCACAGGTACCACACGTCAGCACAGTGTTTATACTGGCTATTTACATTCCACCGTAAGCAAACTCCATGAGAGCATTGGGGCTGCTACATGACATTATCAGTAAACAAGAAACTGCAGAGCTGGATGCTTTGTTAATTGCAGCAGATGATTTTAGCTATTGCAACCTATGGAATGTTCTTCCCAAGTACCACCTGTATGTGAGCTTTCAGACAGAATGATAATGTACTTGACCAAATCTATAACTGCGTTAGGGGTGCCTACAAGGCCATGCCCTAACCACGCTTTGGACAATCTGACCATATCTATGTTGTTCTATCCAGCATACAGACAACTCTTCAAGCAAGCCCCATCAGTAAGAAAACTGTGTGTAATGAAGAAACTGATATGGTGATTCAGGACTGTTTACAGACTGGGATGTGTTAAAAACTGCTGCTTTGCCCCTGAGTGGGATGTGTTAAAAACTGCTGCTTTGCCCCTGAGTGGCACAACGACAACGCATACGCCCTAATCATCTGGAGATCGCGAGTTCGAATCCGGGTGATGCTATAGCCGCCTGTAGCCGGGGGCTCAGAGAGCAAGATTGGCTGTGCTCTCAGGGAGGGAGGGGCAGCATACTTTCTCCCCCCATGTCAATCAGCGCAACACTGTCCAGTCACGGGCGTCTGTGAGCTCATGCATACAAGAGGAGGACGGGGGCACTTTCCTCCGGGCACACTAGGGCCCACCCCCGACGGTTGCATGAGCTGCAGTTCGAAAAGAGGCAGCGGCATGCGTCACGTGTATCGGAGGACGCACGCGATGGCTTCGCTCTCCGGGACTGGCGGTTCGCCACGTGACAAGGGGGGAAGCACTGACGGATGGGAATTGGAGATGACTAAATCAGGGAGAAAATCGGGGAAAATCCAAAAAAAAAAAAAAAATGCTGCTTTGAGAGAGGAATCAATTGTTGTCTTAGATGTTCTGGATACTGGATACATTTTTACATGTATTGAGACCATTGTTTCCGACAAAACACTGCAGCAAATACCCCAATCAAAAACCCTGGATAAACTGTGAAGTTCAGTCCATGCTACATGCACGGTCCACTGCATTCACCTCAGGCAACCCTGAAGACTACAAAAGGACCAGATATGACCATGTTGATCTATCCAAGAAGCCAAGAGACAGTACAGACTGAAGCTGGGGGGATACTACATCACTGCAGACACATGTGGCAAGGCCTGCAACACATCACTGATTACCAGCAGAGGAGCAGTCACAGCCAGCCATACCACACTGCCAGATGAGCTAATTGAGTTCTAAGGAGAACAAACCCATGAAAAGCAGCTGTCCTAGACAACATCCCTGTGCATGTACTCATGGTTTGCTCATCAGAGGTGGCTGAGGTGTTTGCAGACATATTCAGTCTGTCTCTTCAGCAAGTTTCTGTGCCCACCTGCTTAATGTCAACTACCACTGCTCCCCTCCCAAAGAAAAACAATGTGTCCTGCCTAAATGACTACAGTCCCATTGCACTCACTCTAGTTGTGACAAGGTAGTTATGAATCACATCACATCAAGGAGACCATCGCAGACACCTTGGACCCCCTGTGATTTGCATACCTTCAGAACAGGTCCACTGATGATGCAGTTATCACTTACAGGGCAAGGACACTTATCTTAGAATGCTGTTTATTGACTACAACTAAGCATTCAACAAGATCATTCCCTATAAACTAGCTGAAAAGCTCCTCACCCTTCGACTGACACCCTCCCTCTGTAACTGGGTGCTGAACTTTCTAATAGACAGACCCCAGTCACAATGATACAACACAAAGACTGCAAGCATAGGGACCCCGCACCATTGCCCCTCAATATGACTGTGTGGCAGAACAGCACCAGCATCATTGAGTTTGCTGATGATACTACAGTCATGGGCCTGATCACTGGCAGTGATAAAACAGCATACAGGAGGGAGGTTGCAGACCTGGTAGCCTGGTGTCAGGCCAACCATATGCAGACAAGATAAAGGAAATGAATGTTGACATAAAGAGGAAGGAGGAGCTGCAAGCAACTCTTTACATAAGTGAGACTGAGGTGAGGATCTCAGCTGGTCTCACAACATATGCCAGATGACCTGGAAGTCACAACAGCATCTGCACTCTCTGAGAAGGCTGAGGAAATTTGGCATGGCAGCCAGAATTCCATTTCCGGGTCAGTATTACCCTCACTACAGAATACTTATCACACCAGGGCCATCAGAAAAGCAATCAACATAATCAGTATGCACCCACAACACAAACTCTTCACACTTCTACCATTAGGCATATGCTATAGGAAAAGTCCAGAACAATAAGAATGACAAACACTTTCTATCCACGGGCCATCAGGCTTGTGATCGACTTGCACACACTACCCTTTGCCATCACTCCAACAGCCACAACTCAGATCACAGTTTCATTTCGTAAGCTTCGGCTGAAGATTATAGCTAAATTAAGATAGGATAGCTGAGGTTGTGTAAATTAGAGAGGTTGAGAAACAAAGAAAGGCCAGAAGTAGTTATGAATCAACATTTATTAGTTATAATAATTATATGTACACCAATGGTACAATACATATTGATATGTATGAACATACTTTTATTTCATGGGTAGATCTGTTTTTCTTTGCTCCTTTTTTATCCTTCTTTTTTAAATCAAAAGAAAAGAAACATCTTAAAAATGAATGAGAGGAATGAGAGGATTTAGAAACAGAACAGATGGTCCCAGAGGTGAAAGGTAAGATCACGGCCATATCACACAGTAAAATGACATAAGATTAATAATTTTGGGGCATTCAATTGTTTATAGGGTAGTGTGTATTTTCAGTTTTCCTTGCGGTTTTCTAATTTCCACAAATTGTTAAAGAACAGAAAAAAGAATATCAGGATTAAAGGAAATGGAAAGGGCTTGTAAATAGCAAATTCCTGTATAAGAGAATTGACTAGTTTTCCTAATTTCTGGTAGGGAACAAAGACCACAGGACTTGCACTTTGAATACAAGCAACATTTCTAATTGACATTCCAACAGAAATCACACAGGAACCTAGGACATAAGAATGCTGCCAATTTGACAAAAATGATTGCTTTTGAAACATATAGCTAATTTAGGAGTTTTACATTTGCATGGGTATTTACATACCCATACTACTCTTTATTACTCTTGGCATCCGAGTTGAGAGGTCAAAAAGTCAGTAGATGCTTTGTTGGGCCAAGCGACTAGTTTTCTTGCCTTCCAGTAAGATTTCTAATAAAATGTCAATGTACCATATCATATATATATATATAAAACTATGTACAGTAAAAATGAATGCACACATGACTTTTCCTGCAGGGAACAAACATTCAAAGCTTACATTAGATACAATAACGATATATATATTGGATAAAGAACATTCATGTGAGATGTCAGCTACATACAGCTATTTAAGCTTAAGAACCAACAATATATTACACACAATTTTAAATGTTTCCTAATCTAATTCATTTATCCATTTCACTTCTAAATGATTATAAAAAGTCACACAATTAAACTCTACATTAAAAATAACAGAAAACAAACCCATTACCTACAATATGTACACAAAGTGCATGGAGACACTTTCACATTATGCTTTGAAGTAACTGGTTCAGAGAGAAAAAGAGAGAGAGAGAGAGAGAGAGAGATATCCACACTTTCGTGAATTGAGGACAATCCGTATGTACTAGGATATCATCAGATTAACATCTCCTCATAGTTGGTAGTGTTTGATATGCATTAACATTGCAATATTATAACAGCTATTCAAAACACAATACAGAGAAGTAGTGATGATCATGGCACAGCAATCATTTGCTTTAAATGTCTCAAAAAGCTGTGCATGATATAGTGCTCCTCACAATGTGGCTTTCTATTGAAACAGCTACAAAGCTAAAAACATATGAGTGTTAAGATTTACTTAAAAACATCCCATATATCATAGACACAACACATAGTGGTTAATAGTTTTAGAGACAAGGAGGTTACCAAGTAAATTTATCACACCCATCCATGAAAAAAAATCATGCCTATGTATATGTTTTGTGCATTCCTTTCATTCATCATTTTTGTTAATTGGTAATACTCTGCATTCCTGATATCAGTTATTAAAATTATCGAGGTTTGTGCTGTTTTGTAAGTACGGTAGGCTTTGCAGCATGATGGGTCTGCCACAACAGTCATAGTCATAGTTTCGAGGAGATGAAATCCATTATGTAGCGAGTGTTAAAGGACAGAGACATCTAAGGAAGTTATGGAGAGCAGTGGGTGCCACTAGTACACAGCTCTATCGTACTGAGATGCTCTAACTGGTAGTGTTTACTCGTGCACTTCTGCGCTCTGTTTATCCTTTTTTGTCTTGCAGTTCTCTAATATGCCAAGATCCTTTTTAGAATTGCTTCATTTTACTTAATAATGATTGTTTGCTTAGGAAACAAGCCAAGGTAAAATGAATTGGAATGTTAGCCTTAACCTTGTTCCTTAAAATGTGCTTTTCAAACAATATTATTTTAAACATTATTTCTTTTAAGCAGATTTGCTTGCTTCCTTGAGTTAAAAAAGGGTTTTTATTTGTCTTATAATGAAAAATCGTAGGCAGTAAGTGTGAAAGAATCTGATACAAACAGTCCACGCTACTATAATATAAAGGCAATATGCATTTGGCAAGCTGTAAACCCACTGTCAAATTGTAAACAGTAATCACTCTCCAGCATGCTCAGAGGGCTTAGTATAAAATATTTCATCTGGCTGCATTAGGAATGTGTCTTCCCTGATAACACTGAGTGCATCTTAATTTGCCTGAGTATTCTACAATCTGCAAATAGGAAGAGAAAGAAAGGAGAGTGTAAGTATTTGATTTAATGCCTTGTGCTAAGCATTCTTATATTTGGACTACTTACTTTCAGTTTTGGGCAAAAGGGTTTTATTATTTATTTATTATCGTTAATATTAATGTTTCACCCAATCAAAGTAAACATAGAACTGTGAATAACATAAAAGCATAAAAAACTTTAAAATAGCAATAATAAGCGTCATAGTTTTTTTTTCTGAATAATGTGCTAAATATCAGTAGGAAGAGATCAGGCTCTGGTGCTGCCTATAAAAGGAAGTGTGTGCTTTTAGGCTAAATGTAGATTGTTTACTATTCACATCACTTTTGGGGACTGTCTGTCACACTGGGCAGATGTTCTTATTCGCCCTAGTCTCACCTTCTCACGTCAGTTCTCTCATGAAAAAAGAAAAGGAGAAAGAAGGATAACGAGAGGTTAAAAGGTCCCAAAGTGGGAAGCATTCAGTCTGTTGCTTGTGCTTTTGATTTCTTCAAGAGTGTGCAGTGACCTCTACAGTTATTAGCGTTTTCTAGTAACAGCAGAGGTGTGATAGAGGAGTTCTTATTAGGCGTGAAGCATGCAAAAGACTGCAATCTGAGAGAGTGTACACAGATGCAGAGTGTCGCACAGAATAGTTGCTAGAAAAGAGAACCTCATAACTCGGTCAAACCTGAGGGCAAAAAGATGATAAATGCAAATGATATAGCTAACCTTAAGCTTAATATCATAGTAGAATTATTTTTTAACTTTTGAACTTTTGTTTGTTACACAAGCCCAGATCTGCCTGCAGATGACTGGGGATCTCAGACACACTCAGATAGTAAAGGCACTAGCAGATTGTGCCAGATAGTTCAGAGGTCATGGAATGAGGTTTTACAGAAGTAAATGGCTATTGCTGTGAAGGAAAAGGAAGGCATTGGCTCTGCACAGGCTTGTTTATTTCAAACTGAACTGCTAGTTTTTCTGTGTACTCTCTCTGTGTTCTGAAAGTCATTAACCACATTCAGCTATTCACATACTGTAATACCATCTCTGAGAGACATAGAATGCGTATGGTATATATTAATATTAGGAATAATTTAATGCATACAATATATTATTTCTTCTGTAACCCAGACAAGCCTTGTTTTTCTGTGCAAGTGTTAGTTCATAGGCACATGTTAGTGCACTATCAGACAATGTGATTGTAATCCCTCTTTAAATTAGTATATGTTAATTCATAAAAAAGATCAAATGAACTGTATTGGGGGAAACATAAAAGCCTAAACTAAAAAACCCCTCATTTGTTCTGTTTGCATGATTTTGCATCTTTTTATTCCTCTCTTTTTTCAGTAGATAAAACAACTTGGGGACTTGGACACAGAAGATGTGTATGTGCTCGCATTAATCACTCTTTCCTGGTTCCTCTTCAATGAGTGCATACTCTGTTCTCGAACCATTTGTGGCCGCCGAGGTTACCTGAAAGCAATTATCAGTAAAATCTAAACAACACTGTGTATTCAAAAGCAATAAAACAAGAGCAGTATATAGAGCATTTTTAACATTCTGATTTAACAGGCTTAAAATGTGACAAAATTCACCTGCCCTGACTAAGGACTAAGATACTTAAATTAGCAGAAGAAAATTATAGCATTTTCCTGCATGTTGATAGCTTCTGTTCTAACTCTGTTCTCCATGTGGCAATAACAAAAATTTCAGGCTAACTTTTATAGGCTACATTTTGCCAGTTAACAACCATGTTAATTAAACTGTTTTTTATTCTGATCATTGCTTACTTTGTTAATGTTCTTCATGGTGTATTAATACTGAAGTTCACAGTTTGTGCAGTGCCCTAAACAATGTCTAATGATGTCTTAAGCTTTACCATACACTCAGTGTCCACTGTACACCTGCACATTTATGCAATTATCTAATCAGCAAGTTAAGTGTAGCAGCACGATACATACAATCAAAACGTCAGTTAATGTTTACATTTAACATCAGAATGGGGAAAGTGTGATCTCAGTTACTTGGGCTGTTGATGCCAGGTGAGCTGGTTTGAGTGTTTCAGAAACTGCTACAATTCTGACACTTTCAAATAAGAGAGATGAGTGGCGAGAATGGTTTGAGCTGATGATTATGCTATAGTAACTTAAATACTTACTCTTTACAGCTGCGCTGACAGAAAATCATCTCAGAACATGCAGACGCTGAGGTGTATGGGCTACTATAGTAGAAGACCACATCAGTTAATACTATGTCAGCCAAGAATAGGAATCTGAGGCTTTAGTGGTGCAGGGTTATCAAAACTAGATAGCTGAAGAGTGGAAGAAGACCAGGCAAAGTTTAACCAATTTTAAGCTGACCAGTTGTAGTCATCATGTGTCCACTATGGTTATATGAGTTATATATCTTAGCATAGCCATCAGATCAAACCATTCTGGACACTCTTCTGTCTTGACCTGTTTCTGAAAGATTTTATTCAAAAAGTCTTGCTTTATTAACGGCATGAAGAACGATAAAAAACTTCATTAGTTATATTTACATTTTAAGATAATTTCATTGCTGCTAGACACTGTGAACTGTCAATATTTTACATTCTGAGGTAGAGTGGATCATGTATAGATAGATATTAAGAAAAGTTTAACCTACAAGTTGCAAAGTTTTTTTTAAGCATTTACCCTATTTTTGTCTATTGTAGAGATTTAGATTTAGCCTGGTAATAACATTGGGTTGCCAGGTCTATTTTTTTTCATAATGATTCACATTCAGAAAAACATTCAACAATCCATTAAAACAGGAGTTGCGGGTATTTACGTGCATGCTGTTTGTCACTGGAAATCATAAGGCATGCATTATCATGCAGGTCCAAATGTAACAGTCAACCTTCACTTAGCATTCCCAGTTTGTATATTTGGTATATTTCATAAGACACACATCACAAAATAAAACAAGAAATAAATAACAGTAAATTAAGAGACTATATACAAAGAGACATGACAGCAAATTAATTCTTACATATAGGTGAGTGGCAATATTAGATCTATTCAGTGTTATTGTGCAAAGCCACTACAATGGTCTGCAGCTTTGGGTAAACTGGGTTAGTTAGAGTTAACTTATTCTATACATGCAAGCACAAATGATAGCAGCACATCAGCATTACTGTCATCATTATAGTATTTATAGTTTATGGTCAAGCCTCTTTAGGTAGTCTGTAGTGAACAAAAGGAAAATGTAAATCCTTAAAATAATCCTTAAATGTAAATTTTGTTACTACCTTTGCCTTCAATCCAGCATCAGTTCTTATAAGTACACTTGCACAAAGTCAGGGATTTTGTAGGATTATAGTCAGGTGTATGATCAACCAAACTCTGCTACCAAGGTGAGGCTGTGGAAGACAGTTTCATGTCACAGGGCTACACCATGGTAAGACTGAGCACAGCAACAAGACACAAGGCAGTTATACTGCATCAGCAAGGGCTCTCCCAGACAAAGATTTGAAAGCAGACTGGGGTTTCAATATGTATTGTTCAAGCTGTTTTGAAAAAGCACAAAGAAGTGGGCAACATTGAGGATCGTAGATGCAGTGGTTGGCCAAGGAAATTTAATGCAGCAGATGACAAACACATCAAGCTTATTGCCCTTCGAAATCAGATGTCCTGCAGCGCCATCAGCTCACATTTGGCAGAAACCAGTGGGATCCAGGTACACCCATCTACTGCCTAGAGAAGTCTGGCCAGAAGTGGTCTTCATGGAAGAGTTCAGCCAAAAAGCCATACCTCTGACATGAAAACAAGGCCAAGCGACTTAACTATGCATGAAAACATAGGAACTGGGGGGCAGAAAAATGGTACTCTGGACTGATGAGTAAAAATTTTTAATATTTGGGTGTAGCAGAAGGCAGTTGTCCACCAAAGGTCTGTAGTAATAATGAGCATGTGCAGGCAACACTGAAGCATGGTGGAGGTTCCTTGCTGCATTGGGGCTGCATTTCTGCAAATGGAGTTGGAGATTTGGTCAGGATTAATGGTGTGCTCAATGCTGAGAAATATAGGCAGATACTTATCCATCATGCAATACCATCAGGGAGGCATATGATTGGCCCCAAATTTATTTTGCAGCAGCAAAATGACCCCAACCATACAGTCAACATCACTAAGAACTATCTTCAGCGTCAAGAAGAACAAAAAGTTCTTTATGTCATAGCAGGGCCCCCACAGAGCCCTGATCTCTACATCAACTCTGTCTGGGATTACATGAAAAGACAAAAGGATTTGAGGAAGCATACAACCACAGAAGAGCTGTGGTTAGTTCTCCAAGATGTTTGGAACAACCTACCAGCCAAGTGCCTCCAAAAACTGTGTGCCAGTGTACCTAGAAGAATTGATGCTGTTTTGACTGTATTTTGTTACTTGATGAATTTTTCCACACCTGCCTAAATATATGCCTATATGTCTATATATATATTCCAGAAAAGTTGAAAGTTAGAATTTTTTTTAAAAAGGCTATAAAAACTGAAATCTGTCATTTGTTTTTACTTCAATTTCAATCCACTTGACAAAACAAGATTTACAGTGTTTCCAATGACAAACTCTGCCCTCAGCTGGTATTGTTTAAGAAACTGTAATGCTACCGTGATGGACGAAGCCACATGGGCTCGGCAGTACTTTTGAAAATCATTCTCATTTAACACAGTCCACTGCTGCATCAAGAAATGCAACCTGAAACTGTATTATGCAAAGTGCAAGCCATATATTAATTGTGCACAGAAACACTGGTGAGTTCTGTGGGCCCAAAGTCATCTGAGATAGACAGTGGACACATGTTCACGTGGTCAGACGAGTCCATATTTCAGCTTGTTTTTGGAGAATTCTGGAGAGGATTTTATGTGCCAAAGATGAAAAAGACCATCCAAACTGTTACCAATGAAGAGTGCAAAAATTAGTATCTGTGATCGCATGGGGGTGCCACACAGCATGGGTAATCTGCATATATGTGAAGTTACCATTGATGCAGAAGCTTATATTAGTATTTTGGAGTAACATATGCTGCCATCAAGATGACATCTTTTACAAGTAACAGCATGTCTATGTTTGCCGGACAATGCCAGGCCTCATAGTGCATGACTACAGTGTGGCTTGAGTGGCCTGCCTACAGTCCAGATCTGTCTCTTACTTAGAATGTATGGCACATCACTAAGAGGAGAATTGGCAAACAGTCCACTTTTTTATTGTAACTGTCTGAATTAATAAATTACAGATTTCACTTTTTATTGCATTTTAAGAAAGTGTCCCAACTTTTCTGGAAATTGGACATACTGTATATGTGTGTGTGTGTGTGCAAATTACTGATTACTTTTTATATGCGCTTTTTATTAGCAGTGTAATTCTTATTTACTCAAAATTTTAAAGAAATTTAATGACAAGAAAACTGCTGCCTCAAGAAAATGGCCACTGAAATATATACACCCTTGAGTTGGTTATGTATATATTTACACTGGCATTGAAAGCATAGACTGCAGTAAATAACAGAGAAAGGAATGCAGTCAGCATGCAGCAGGGGTGAGCTATATACAAGTCTCTATGTCCATAAGCGTGAATTATACCTTGCACTCATCTACTACGACTGAATTTGGAGCAGCAATGACGCACTGGTTGGAGTTGTTTTCATGATGGTTCTTGAGGTCATCATAGTAGGTCTTGGTCATCTCTATGTCATCAGATGTCCCATGCTGAGCATCCAGGGCATCCAGTTCAGCTTTAGACAGGTGATACACAATCCCAGCACCATATGAGTCACCCACCACATTGACAGAGGTACGGAAACGATCCCTAAAATGAAAAAAAAAGCATACATCAGTGAGTTAGCGTGAGTCTGCATGAATCTACATTCCACTGAACTTCTACTGAATTTCTTTTCTATTTCATTGTGCCATCTATTCAACCTTTCTGCAGCAATTCAACAGCTTTTCCTCACTGTTTTCAAGTCAAATGAAGTGTTTTATCCAGGGTGCAAATAATAAATTTGAATAATTTTAAATTCACTAGCAACTGTAATCATGAGGCCTATTCAAAATATACTCACAAAAGCCAATCAACAGCTACCAAAAGACTGATATCCTGAGTCGGCAGCCCCACTGCAGTCAGAATGAGCAGCATGGTTACCAGCCCTGCACTGGGAATACTGGCTGCTCCAATGCTGGCCAGTGTAGCTGTAAGACTGATAACAGGGTATTAAATATTTTCACATGCATCACAAGAAAGAATATCATTTTGTATATGTCCTAAATTTCCTTTGGTATCAGTGAAGTATCGATCTATCCCTATCTAGCTGTCTTTACATACGGTGACACAATGTCACAACCTGTATCTGTCTAGTGCTCTGAATATCTGTATATGCACCTTGATTCAGCTTATACTGAAAACACTGGAAAACCCAGAGGAAGACCCAGAGGGAGAGCTCCTCAACCTCAGCTACACCAGTCGAGTTACATAACTGGTGTGTGCAGGACTGCATTTTAAATATTTGGTTGTCCCTGCCTATGATATTCTTTAACAGAATACCAAACCTTTAGTTGGTTCTATTCTAACCAAAATATAAACTAATAGCTAGTAGCCTTACTTCAGCAATCCAGACCATGAAGTTCATTCATTCATTCATTCATTCATCTATCTTCTTGGCCGCTTATTCCTTTTCAGGGTCACGGGGGAGCTGGTGCCTAGCCGGCCACATAGGGCGCAAGGCAGG
>JAOVVG010000010.1:9074760-9091984 GCA_028566375.1 Leptodoras nelsoni
TTGTGGTGCTCCCACGCTGCTAAGTAAACGACCAGACTGTAAGGTTCCCAACTGCACATACTGAGGTCTCTCAGAGAGGTAATCCAAGACCCAGCCAATCATAGACTTATCCATATGCATCTTATTCATCTTCTCCCCAAGCTTGCGTGGTTGGATGAGGTTAAATGCACTGGAGAAGTCAAAGAAGGTGATTCTTATTGTTGTGTTGTTGAGATCCAGATGGGATTGTGCCTTGTGAAGAAGGTAAATGATGGCATCATCCACACCAACCTGCTGCCGATAAGCAAACTGTAAGGGGTCCAGGAAAGGGCTGACCATAGGTCTCAGATGAGACAGCACAATTCTTTCCAGGACCTTCATGACATGAGATGTGAGTGCCACAGGCCTATAGTCATTGTTGGAGGAAGAAACCACCTTTTTTGGGACAGGGACAAGGCAGGATGTTTTCCACAGCACTGGCACACGTTCTTGCTTAAGGCTTAAGTTAAAGAGATGCTGGAAAATCCCACAAAGCTGAGTAGCACACGTCTTGAGGACCTGAGGCGGAGCTGCTGCAACGTGCTGCCACCTAGACGGCGCACACTAGCGAATATAATGCTGGGAATCTGGAAATCAGGAATTGTGGTCTCTTTAACAGAAAAAAGTACAAGACTTTGGTGCAGAAATCTTTTTTTGGGTGGGGGGGGGGTCTGAAATCATAAGAGGGTAAGAAAATATACATCCAGCACACCTAATGTTTGGTTAACTGTCCCTTAGCAAGTTCCACCATAACCAGCTGCTTTTGGGAGCCATCAAGCTTCTGGCAAAATTCTGGTTGCATCTCCTTGGCAGAATTGGTAGACCTCAGTTACATTTGCTGGTTTTCTGGTACAGACCTGACTTTTAAGAACAATCCACATATTTTCAATAAACCCATTGCAAAAGCGTACTTTATCCATCCCATAAACACATTTGATTGGAACACCCAATAGTCCAGGTTTCAACCATCTAGCTGATGTTTTGAGGTTATGCTGAAGATTTCTGAGGTATTCTTCCTTCTTCACTATTCCATACACATACACAAAGTACCAGTTCCACTGGCAGCAAAAGCACAATGCTACCTCCATCATGCTTAACAGCTGGTACAGTTTACTTCGGAGTGAATGCCTCACCTTTACTCCTCCAAACATACCTCGAGTCATTGTGGCTAAACAATTCAATCTTTGCCTCATCTGACCATAACATACCCATGTGTTCAGCTTCAAACTGTAGTCAAAAGTGTTGATTTTGGATGACTTCTTTCTTGGATAGCAGCCTCTCAGTCCATGTAAAGCCTTCTTGACAGTATACAGTGACACTGGTGGTCCAGCAGTATATTTATATTATGTATATGTATATTATGGTAAGCCTGTCTCTTGGTGGTTCTTGTGTTGTTCCTGACCATCTGACCCAATTTCCCTTAGCTGAGGGTGAACATTTGGGTTTTCTTCCAGACCTTGGCAAAGCAGCTACATCTCCCAGTAACTAGTACTTACACACAATCATTTGAACTGATGATCCTGGAATCTGTAGTTGTTTAGAAATGGCTCTGAGAGACATTCCTGACTTGTGTAGATCTATGATCTTGGTCTTATCTGCACTGAGGTCCTTGGACCTTTCCATTGTACTGTATGTTTTTAAATCTAATGAATGCTGTCAAACAAACCTTTTTATGTGGCTACAGGAACTACCAGCTGTAGTAATCATGATCACTAACAGGATGTTAAGAGGACTTGGCAAGTTAAAATACATTTTTTAACTTTCTGCACCACTAAATTAATAAGCTAAGAGGGTCTATGTATGAGTTTGACCCTGTCTTATTTTCAGAATCAACCCCCGCCCCCAACTCCCTTTCTTTCAAAACTTGGTTGTTTTTTTCTATTAAAGATGTAAGTTCTATGGTCAGTCTGGCCCAGAATAGAACAGTTTAAAGAAATCTTTGAAAGTTGAAGACCAATATTGCCATATAATATAATATAACATAATAATGTCCATGATGAATGTGTGTAAACTTCTGACTGCAGCCATGGCACAAAAAAGGTCCATTAAATACTGCCTCCATAGACCAGTTACCTCTAATTGTACTACTGAAAAGCCATATAATGGCAAAAGCTGAGCACAGTGCAATGTCAAAGCCCTCATACCCACACCAAACTAACACATAGCAACACTGCATCAGGACCATCCAAGTTATCATGCTCCAAAAATAAGACTTCATCAGCCAAAACATGAGCAAAGAGAAAAATGGCCCTTAAGCCATTTTTGGTGAAATCTAATTTAGACTTTTTCAGATTGTTCATCCTCAATTACAGAGTACAGTACACTGATTAACTGCTGTTAGGAGAACAGAAGCAAAGGAGCCCCCTGGCAGTGCAGCACACACACTCAAACATCATTTTAGCTGAATTTCGTTTTGCACAATTTTTAAATGGATACTTTGTTTATTTTAATTGGTCATTCTTTTGCAAGATTGTAATTACATTTTTTAAATGACACATTACTATTAGTCTACTGACTCAGTACTGGTGGTTATTAGTGCTGTTCTCTGCAGCTGGACAAGATGCAATGCAATACAGTGCCGTATTGTTGCACAATCGCTGACACTTATGTAAACAAATATCTTAGTATGGTAATGGACACCAGTGGTGGCTGGTGCTAAACAAAATGGAATGAAGTTAAATGGTTAAAGAGCCATTTGGCAGGTGATATAACAAAGTATCACCACTGCTTAACTAAATCGAAACTTCAACTGTTAAAGCAGGTAATTATTGATTGATGTCAGGATATAAAGCACATTCTTAAAAAATAACAAAAAATGCTTCTGGAAAATATCACATGAACTACCTTTCACTTTGGAAAGATCTTAAAAATGCTGTTGTGGGCAGAACGCTCCTTAAAATACCCCCAGAATGGAGAACAGCTGTAAATATCTTAATATTTAAGTGTATTAATTCTAATATTAATTTTACTATTGTTTTTAATGATATTACTATTCTAATATCATGGCAGAATTGGCTCCTAGTCACCTTTTAAGGTCTTATATTTCGATTGCTTCTACAATTACTGTGTTTCTCCCTCAATGCTGCCATGTCCTGATGTTTCATTGGCTTCATAACAGTCTCTCAGTCAATGCTGCAGTTTTTTGGGGAAACTGCAGCATTGGCTTCAGACCATCACAGCTGTGGAGAATTGTGGTGTTCTGGTTGCAAGATGTTAGAAAAAGGCTGTTATTGTTACAGGCAAAAGGTAGAAGGGTCGAATCTGCACACAGATGTAATTCAGACTCAACCAACACAGATTATTAAGCATTCTCCTCTTGACAATAAAATATGGTGCTGTCAAAAGGGTATACATTAGTTGTGTGTGTGTGTGTGTGTGTGTGTGTGTGTGTGTGTGTACATAGTGTGCAGGCTGAATGACAGGGTATGGGGAGGAATCTGGGAGAAACAAACAGGCAAACAGCTGTGTGTAGACTATGTGTCAGGATAAAAGTATGTCCCTTATTAATTTGCCAAAAAGCACACACACAGTCACAGTGTTTCCACCAGCCAACAAACACAGAGATTAAACAGGAGACTTTGGCAGTAAATCTCTGCATCTGGGTGCTGTCCCAAGGTAGCTGAGCCCTTTATAATAAAACATAGCAGCACTTAGCAGCAGGCCAGGGTCTGCCTGCCAAAGATGAATCACAGATATAAAAGTATCCGGTGCTTTTAAGTCAAGTTAACCACTGTGTTCTGGGAGGATGTCCGCTATCTAGGTTTCTAATCCCCTGCTTTTTCAGCATCAGGGTTCTATATCACCCTGTTGGGGTTTATTTCACAGTAAGGACCTGCTCGCTGTATACTATATCCCTTACCTATGCACTATAGTGCAACAAACTAAAACAAAACCTAAATATGAATATGAATATGATGTTGGACAAAGTTTCTGCCTGCCTTTTCTGCAATATCAGCATTTTCAAGAGAGCACTAACAGCAATTTTTCTAATTCCCCTATTGGGCCTCCAGATCAATATTTAATGAAATATCTCATGTATACACACTAAGCAAATCCAAATAGTTCTTTGGGGGAACATCTAGCTAGACAGTTTTTTCCAGAGCAGCACTGTATCATATATGAAAGACAAAAATAAAAAAAGGTCAAGATTTGGGACTGAACAGAAAAGATGAACATATGGCATGGATGACTACTGGGCTTTCTTGTACTAACAAGAAGTGAGTTCACAGAAACAAAAGTCAGGAAAGTATCAACTCTATCAACTTGGATGCAGGAAATTGTAACCACAAGAACAGAGATGGCACAGGGTTGATAATGCCAGGAGTGTTTAAACTAGCTGAAGAAATGACAAGAACGGCTGTGTGCCAGAATCCTGAATGCTTTATCTCTCCATGCACTCCCTCATCTGAGCCCAGCGATGAGGCCACAGCCCACTGCACTTCACTGTCACTATGTCTGAACCGTCTCTGAAGCAGAGATGAGGGAGGAATCTGGAAACAAATCAAGATCTCTGATTGAGGTTTTTTTTTTTTGGATGAAGCACTTGACTTGGAACTCATCTTGGATTGATCCCTGAAGGGCATTTTAAACTCAGTCACCAAGCAAATTTCAAAGCAGCTTTGATCTCTGCCGTTATTAATGAGAGAAACTAAAAGTAGTTATTTGATTCGTGTCTCAAGGTGGAAACAAATGTCCGTGGACATAAATGACATAAATGCTTCATTTCTGCATTTAAAATTAATCTTGGGAATTTGTTCTCATCAAGAATTATTATATATATTATCATTTACCCAAGACTGCACAGGCTCCATACTGCATGAGCCCATCATTCATTTACACTTTTAAACTCCTGCATTTGAAGCGAGAGCTTATAACTCAGCCTCAGAGGAACATTTGCTTCTCTTTTAAATTATGTTTAAGGATGAGAGCCAAACTGTGGCTAAAGCTGGCCAATTCCACTGCACCATTTGGCTTTCAGCCATCTGTGGCATTATGAGACAATATAAATATGTTTGGAAAATCAGCCTTTCACATAAGACAAAATGTATTCTTACACCCATCATCTTGAGCTGAAACAAATCGTCATTGTGTTTGCTGCTGTTCAAGTCCTGATTGTGTTTACACATCACAGCTTTAGGCTATGATCATATGCATATCTACAAACATATTTCATTAGGCTGAAATTTTATCAGGGTACTTAAACTGTTTTTATTTTGATCACATTCAATAGTTAAGCCAAGTTCACTTTCTTTCATTCTGATATTGCCCTTTGAAATGTTTTCAATTCGTTTTCTTATTAAGGTCTTCCTGTGTTTTAAAGCTATAATGGCTCTATTTCACCCCATCCTAACTGCCCGAGGTAGCGAGAATCACCTGGATAACTTCTACATGCATTTGCAGCAAATAGTCTTCCAGACATTTCCCGCATTCTTCTTGTTGCCTTGTACATGTCAGCCCACATGTACACCAACATAGCTCAGCAGAAATCGATGGTAAAGGAGACTAATGTCTAACAAACAAGCCCTTCTGATAGTACAATGACTGGTTACAACTACAGACATGAATCCCTCTGTGGGATAGCTGATTGAAACATCTCACCTAGATGCAACTCTTAAGGAGTAGAATGTGATGGAAAAATATTTATAGAATTATATGACTCGTCTCCAACTTGGTTTCCGCATGGTGATGCATGTGGTTAGGACAATCCACTCTGCTACAAATCAACCCTGCGTAATCTGTCTCTGTGGTCTGCATGTGCATTTTGGGCTTTCCCAAAGAGGCCCAGAAAAGGAGACCACATGTCTCAGAATCAAGAAAGCAATATGCCAAAAGGGGGCATTCATGCAAAACCTTTAGACCACCGCAACTTGGTTCTGTGTTCCAAAACCCAAAAAAGCCTTACACAAGCATTAGGCAGGAAGAGTTATACCCCCATCCATATTGTAGGGAAAAACCTTAACAAGCAACCCCCCTCTCCTCTTCACTAATGGGTCCTGCATACAAATGAAGGGAATGAGCTGGCAGTGAGAAAACGTCACGAAATGTACAGATGACCTGAATGTGTGTGTGTGTGTATGGTGCTCTGCAATGGACTGCTGTATTCCCACCTCGTTCTTTTTTGGATTGGGTTTAGCTCCACTACAACCGTGACCAGAATTAGATGTAGTGCACGGTGAAGCGTAATATGACCAGTCCATCAAGTGAAAGAAAAAGAATTAATGAAATAAGCATTCCAACTTTCAAAACTGTTGCTTAAGCAGATCTGGAGATAGTGAAATGGGAAATTGGGAAAGTTGAGCCTTTACATCCCAACATATTGACTAGTTTAGTGCTAGATTTTTGCTGTAAACACTATTCGCCCTGTCTAGGGTTGGTTCCTGCACTTGCGCCCAGAGTTGCCGGCTGGGCACCGGCTCCCCCGTGACCCCATAACTGGGAATAAGCGGTACAGATAATGAATGACTGACTGACTGAATATTCCCTAGGTGGTGCTACTCCACAAATGAGTTGTAATGAACTTGTGTAATGCACAAGTTTATTGGGGGGGTCTCAACATATTTAGTAGTTCAGAAAAGGAAGGTGATTTTCATTTGATTTAAGATTTGAGGGTTTGAACTGGTTCCTACCGGTCATTCTTTTCAGAATGCTAAGGTTATCAGATGTAATTTATGTCATAAAATCACAGGACTGGTTCATGTCTGTGGATACATGACTGGTTCATGTCTTTTGAGATTTGCTTTCAAAGGATAATCATTCAAATTCAAAGCCAATTCAGCCTGTCTCTAGTGCCACAGAGTCAAGATTTATACAAGCCGCATTGTACTGCCTGAAGGGCAGAGGTGTCAGGATACTGGCAGAAACAGATGACTGGCTCCTATGTGCCCTCACCAAGGAGAACACCATTTGGAACACATACATCTTACTCGCACACACTGTGGTGCTTTTAATCATGTTGAACTCAGAAAAGAGCTGCTTAACACTAGAACAGGGACACGTTTCATTGGTGTGAAGCTAGTGTCACTGGGAATCCTAGCCAAAGTGTACCCGACATTATTATGCTTGGCATTCTGATTCAGGCAGGTCGCTGTATCAGAACGTGTGGCACCAGCTTCTGTTGTGGATTCTAGGATTGAAATGCCTAGGATTGAAAATTGAAAACACACTAATCCCTGTAGGAATGCTGGAGCTGTGAGCGTTTATCATCCTGTGGCTGAAACCCAAACGCCACAAACAGAGGCATGCCCTTGTCTTAGTATGCTGTAGATGTTGACTGAGTTTGCTTGGCAGCGTGGCCCAGCAGAGAAAAATAATCACCACAGATACTTGCTGTACAGTCTGAGGAGCACTGTGATGCGGCAGTGCACCAGGGTGGCTCCTGGAGTAAAATCAGAGCACTTTTTCAGGACATTTTATTATCAGTTCTGAGACACTGCCATGTGTTGATTTATTCAGACAACGCTGTGATGGTCAGCCACATCAATCATCGGGGCTAGACGAGGCAGTGCAGCAAGCAGCTGTCTCCACTTTGCACAAATCTCTTCAGATGGGCCTGTCCATGGTTCCTGAGGACAGCTCATGTGGCAGGGCAGTAAATGGATTATAGCAGTTCTTCTAACTGATGGGAAGATGTTAGGAAGCCTTGGCTGCAGTATGACTGGTCAAAACACTTCTTTATCCATGACAGGCTAATATGAAGGTGAAGACATGTCACTCAAATTGTGTCATTATAAAAACACAATAACTTCTTTTCTATGCCATACCCCTGGATATGAAAATGTGAATCATGCTGAAGTGCAATGAGTGTGTTCAGAGTGGTTATATAAAAGCAGCTTTGGTGTCAAGTACTCAAGTGTGGTCGCTTTGTGTAACATGAAAAGACGAGCATGTGGGATGCACTTAAGGTGGTGGGGAGACAGGGACTGCTCTATATAAATTTGTCTTGCAAGGAGAGAAACTGAGAATTATTTGCAACTGCTGCTGAAATGCTACACATAAATCAACACTTTCTGTGGGAAAAATGTCTTGGATCTGTTGGATTATTACCAGATAATGATTTCTAAAAGTGTAAGAAAAAAGCGAATTGATGATACCCTTCCTGCTCGTGTGGGACTGAGGTAGTTTCAAAGAACAACAGTGATCGGAGCTCTGCTGAGCATCAAGGCTATTTTGATCTCAGGCAAATGGCGCGAGCTGTTATCCATCACTCCTCTGTCTGCTTTGGACCGACTCTCTCTCTCTCCCTCTCTCGCTCCCTCTCCCTCTCTCTCTTTCTATCTCTATCAATCACAAAGATATTGATTCAGCTGTATGATACCTATAGTGTCAGCAACATCTTATAGTGTAAAAGAGCTGTAGAGCTGCTTTTAGAGGGTCAGTTGATGTGTGTGTGTGTGTGCGCGCGTGTGCTCGTGTGTGCGCGTGTGTGTGTGTGTGTGTGTGTGTGTTGTGTCTCCACACATGTTTGAACTTTGTAGTAGGGAATATTTTTAACTGTTTTACCAGTTACCAGTGTGAAGGAAAAAAAAACAAGTATATTTTCCCTTTGAGGAACTGGAATCCTTGTGATGGACTGGCTTCCTATACGGGATTTATTCCCACCTTGAGCCCAGTGTTCCCTGGACAGGCTTTGGCTTCACCACAGCTGGATAAAGTGAGAGGAAGAGCAAAACTAATGATATTAGCATTCCAACTAAGAAAAAAACTGTTGCTTAAGCATTTCTGGAGCTATTGACATGTTTCACTTGCAGAAATAAAAAGAATGGGGTAGTGATGTAGGGTGTGATGTTTCATGTTTCAAGTTTAAGGTCGAAGTCTGAGCCTTTACATCAGAACAAACTGGTTGGGGAAGCACTAGATTTTTGTTTTGAACATTATTACCTAGGTGGTGCTACTCTACAAATGAATCATAATGAGCTAGAGTAATGCTCCTCTTGCGATAAAAAAGATCATTATTTTTGGCAAAATGGTTTTCGAGCTATTGCCAGAAAAGTGCTTTGAGCCAATCTCACTTCAGGGGGTTCTAGTATGAAGGGCAACACACACCTAGGAACACAAACCTAAAGTTTTTTATTAGACATGTGGGACTACAACAACAACAAAAGACAAAAACTATATAGCTGCTGTGGTCATAATAAATACATAAATAAACATAAGATTAATCATTAATGAATGAATTTGGTTTTTCCTTGAAAATCATAGGATAGAAACTGTTTTTTTTGTTTGTTTTTTAACTGAACCTACTAGCGGAGGTGGTCTTTTTTTTTTAATAAGTAGGTTTAGTTACCTTTTTTGAATTGAACAAAATTTTCTTCTCTTGTTTCAGAATGACATTAAAAACAGTCACATTTTTGTTGCCTTTATTGAGCAGCACTTATGGAAAACAATGTAATCCTTTTTGCCAATCCTGCTACCATCACCCTCTCTCTCTCTTTTTTTCTCTCTCTGTCTTTCTCACTCTGTCTCTCTTCTCTCTTCCTTTCTCTTCTCTCTCTCTGTCTTTTCTCTGTCTCTCTTTTTCTCTTTCTTTCTCTTCTCTCTCTCTGTCTTTTCTGTCTCTCTTTTTCTCTTTCTTTCTCTTCTCTCTCTCTGTCTTTTCTCTGTCTCTCTTTTTCTCTCTCCGTCTTTCTCTCTTCTCTCTCACTCTGTCTCTCTTCTCTCTTTCTTTCTCTTCTCTCTCTCTCTTTTTCTCTCTCATGTCTCTCTCTCACGTCTCTCTCTCTCTCTTTCTCTCTCTCTCTTTCTCTCTCTCTCTCTCTCTCTCTCTCTCTCTCTACTGACAGCATGTCTGCATGTTTTGTTCTCTCACTCCCTCTGCAGTATGAGTCTCTCGTCCTGTTTGTCTCTCACGGAAACCGGAAAACAAAAAAACGAGCAAAACACGGAAGTGGAGCGGAATTTAAGCTCAGCGCGAAAGTGAAAGCAAATCAGGCCGGAGCAGGAAGACGCACAGGCAATGCTAAGGAAGTGTTAGCTTCACGTCAGCTGCAGAGACACAGAAAGTGACTGACAGAGAGGGGAAAGAAGAAGAAGTAGAATCGCAACTGGAGCTATTACAGTCACACAGCGAGCTGACAGGATTAGAGGTAATTTACACACTGCCAGCTGAAGATAAGAGTGCTGTTCGAGCGCCCGTGTGTGTGTGTGTGCGTGTGTGTGTGTATGTGTGTATGTATGTACACGCGCGCGCGCTCATGGGCCTGGATATTTATAGTGCAGGGTATTAAACGGCCAGGGTTATTTCTCATTGTGTGTGTGTGTGTGTGTGTGTGTGGTGAGAGAGAGAGAGAGAGAGATAGAGATAGAGAGAGAGAGAGAGAGAGAGAGAGAGAGAGAGAGAATGAATATGAGGGGTTGGGGATGTTATGGGAATCAGTAGAGTAAAGCAGCGAGTCTCTTCTGTCTGTTGGACACTTGGAGGAAGGGCTTGATTGTTTGTGTGTGTGTGTGTGTGTGTGTGTGTGTGTGTGTTTACTAACATGACACAGAGCTTGCAGCTGAACCCAACTTAAAGAAGTCACTAACGTTCCCAGACGTTTCTCCTCACAGCAGAACTGCAGACTGTTTCCAGAGGATTGGATGAGTGTGAAGATGTGAGCAGTGTGAAAAGCTGTGAAAGTGTTAAGGTTGCTGTTAGGGGCCGAGTTTTCTTCACTTTTTTTTGGTATGAAAAACCATAAACTCCGTCCAAATAAAATCTTTCTTATTACAATTTGAAATTTCTCGAGAGTTTATCTGAAGCCAAAATGGGAAATTCTACATTAAATCTATAAAATATTTTGACACAGCCACTTCTCAGTTATCCGAAGTATTTCCAGTTGTGTGACAGTACGACTATTTCAGGGAGTTTAATATATTCCTAAATGTTGCTGGTTGTGTTCGTTGTCCCCACTTTTTTTTTTTTTTTATGAGCTCCACACAGAAAATAATTAGAAATAATAGATTGCTTGGAGACTAGTGAGGCAATTCTGAGGCAAACAAGTTTCATAATCATGTTGTCGATCCCTTCACCAGAACATAAACTGCAGAAAGCTCACACCAGTGAATTCCAAATAATGTACAGTGGTGACAACTGACTGCATGCAGTGTGCCATTTAAAATTATGTCTAGGTAGGATATAGATACAAGGTCTGTCCGGAAAGTAACGAGAATGAAATTCCAGTGCTTCGTAGGGCTTGCACATGGAGACAGTGGTTCAAGGTCAGTTAGAGTGGGATCTCAGATAAACAGTAGGACCCGTTTCAGTTGAATTCTCACCTTCACAGTGCCCAGACATGAAACCCTGCTGAAATGCCTCATCACTGGATCAATGCAAGCAAGTTTGGAGCAAATGTTGGATCGTTTAACAAGAGAACCCAATTTCCTGAACAGAGTGCTCACAGGAGATGAATCATGAGTGTTTGAGTACGATCCTGAGACAGAAAGACAAAGTGCTGAACAGCACACAACAGCATCGCCTCGCCCAAAGTAAGCTCACATGAGCAAATAAAAAATTAAGTCACTGTTTATCATCTTTTTTGATTCTCCAGGAATCGTCCATAAAGAATTCGTACCAGAAGGCCAAGATTAAAACATGCTTGAAAGCCGACTGCTTCGGCACAGTAAAGAACATCCTTAGAGCTGTGACCGAGACTCTGAACACCCACACGGTTAATGATTTCAGGCACTGCTACCAACAACAGTAAAGGTGTTGGAGGTCTTGTGTGCGTCCACTAGGATCAAATTCTGAAGGTGATCTGAAGGTATTAAAACTTTTATTATAAAGTAATTCTCATTACTTTCTGGACATATCTTGTAAGTAGGTACCGGACCATACTGGTTTACGGTTTAATCAATTATTTTGCTGAGTTTGTTTGACCGTGGTTCTCCTTAACAACAAAACTGTATGTAATGTATCCCTTTTTTGTTTTATTCACCTTGCTGCTCTCAATCCCTGTGCTGTGTTTGGTCCTAAAATGTAATCAGAAAGGTTTTGGGTCCGAGGCAGAGTGCTGGTTGGTGTGAACTTCACCATAAGGGTGAATAGAAGGGACTCGTTTTGAAGCCCTAAATTAGAAATGTGTTCCTCTTATAGGCCCCAGCTTGCTAATTATGGATAAAATGTATTTTATTTACAGTATTTTATTTTATTTATCAGATGGAATCTGGATAACATAAAGATTTATTTTTACTACATAGCAAACCGTTAGAGAAGGGATTATTTATTATCACTATCTGGTGACACCCAAATGAGGATAGATTCCTTTTTTGAGTCTGGTTCCTCTCAAGGTTTCTTTCACTTAAAATCTCAGGGAGATGCCTCCGTCGCCCCCGGCTTAATCATTAGGCATAAAATTTAGGCATAAAAGTTATAAATGTTAAGTCTGGATTTGATATCTTGGTAAAGCTGCTTTGGGACAAAGTCCACAGTTAAAAGCACTTCTTAAATAAGATAAAATTGAATTGAATATGACACCCTACAACTTAACGAATGCTTTTAGACCACAAGTACAACATCTTGGAAAGGACATTAGACTTTGAAGTGATACTGAGAGTTTTAACCACTTTGCAGCTTATTAGCCATATCATATTTCAACATAAGATTTAGTAAAAGCCAGTGTCATTTGAATTTAAGGAGTGGGTATTCACAAAGCCCTGCTAAATAAAGAGCAGTAATACTTATATATTCAAGGAATGCCACACTATTATGTTATCAATAGTTAATTATTCATTCATTTATTACTGCTTATTCCTATTCAGGGTCACGGGAGAGCCGGTGCCTAGCCGACTGCTTAGAACGCAAGGCAGGAACAACCCTAGACAGGGCGCCAATCCATCGTAGGGCACACACACACACACACACACACACACACACACACACACACACACTAGAGCTACTTTAGAGACACCAATCAACCTAATGTGCATGTCTTTGGACTGTGGGAGGAAACCGGAGTAGTTCATTATTATTGGTCAATATTAATCCTAGTCTGCTACATTTTTATTGTTAAACTTTGTCATGGGATGTTGAGAGTTTGGCATTATTGTGTGATTTGTTAGCCTCGTTATACCACATGCCGCTCTTTTGTCACAGCAGGAGTCCTCCGGAGTCTGTGTGGATTTGTGATGGACTTATGCTTGAGTGTGTGCTCACTATTCACAGCTGGTGAATGCATATTACGACTACAAATCAAATCAGGCTGAAATGTGTTCAGACACAAACCAACACCATAACAGCAACTAATGAGGCACAATCCAAAAACGACAAGTTATTTATACCACCGCTCTGTTAAATTTACCAGCTGCTTTCTAATGGAATGTTTATCTTAATTTGCTCATTCTAATACCTCATTTAGGTAGAATTCATATTGTGGATAATTTACATAATTTAAGGTTATTGTAAACAGATTAAAAAGCATTAATTTGCAAATAATAATGAAATATAATAATATAATCATTGCTGTAGTGAAGCAGTTTGTGAGGAGATGCATTTAATGTTTATGGAAGGAGTCTCAGGTGTAGGACGTTTTGCTATTCAGTTTCTCAGTAACATGACAAGAAACATTTTTTGGCCTAATTCTTTCCATTCATTCATTCTCTTTCCTCTTTTCCTGCTGGGGGTTGTAGTGGCAGTAAGCTGAGAAGGTCAGTCCTGTCTTCTTTGTCTCCAGACACACATTCCGGCTCTAGGGCAGGCCAGCTGTGAGATATAATCTTGTAATGTGTCCAAACCACCTCAACTAGCTTCTCTTCATTCACTGGAACAGTGGCACTCACACAAGGGAGAAAACAAGTGGCGGGTGATGGAAGGTCTCTTTATAGCTACTATAACATGTGAAAACAGACACCCGTCTTGTGGAGGTTCTGTAACGTTAAATGGAAACCGTAAATGGTTAAAAGCCATGGTGTGTCATTCGTTAATCAACTAAAAAGTGTAAGTGCTGGCATGTAACTGTGTTATAAGATGATTAACACACTTTGGGTCATCACAGTATTAGAATATAATCTTCTTCAGGGTGGTAACAGCCCGAACATCACACCATACTAGTAGAACCTTGCAGTACTTTATGTTGTACATGAGATGTTTAACCAAACTCTTACACCACTTTTGGAAGGTCGATATTACACTTAGCACTTGAATCCCCCAATGTGGACTGAACTTAACTCCACCTAGACAACCACCTTGAGACACGGACTGCTAGTCGATGAATTTTGATAGCTGTATGTGAAAAAAAATTGGTAAATACATTTTTTCTCACCAGTGTATAGCAGTTCTTTATACTCCTTCAGTTCAGTCTAATTTTATTTCTAAAGCACTTTTAAGACATTTGGACTTTGTCCCAAAGCAGCTTTATAAAGACATTTATGGTCCAGACATAACATTTAACGTATCTTAATTTTATCCCTAATGAGCAAGCCGGGGGTGACAGTGGAAAGGAAAAGTCCCTGAGATGTTGAGAGGAAGAAACCTTCAGAGGAACCAGACTTAAAAAGAAACCCATCCTCATTTGGGTGTCACCAAATAGTGATAATAAATAATCCCTTCTCTAACGGTTTGCTATATAGTAAGAAAATATAGTACATGCCCTTCAGCCCCTCCAATGCCCAGATGGCATGTTGATTGATTTTGATTTGATTTGTCTAGTAGGCTAAGGACTTTAGACTCAGCTTGGACTTCAGTGCTGCTGATTTGCAGGTAACTAACTTGATTACAGTACTGTTAGAGCTGCAGGTTGCATGATCTCAGAACCTATATTTAGATATATGGCGTTGGGCGGATGCCCTTATCCAGAGCAACCTACATCTCATTTACACAACTGAGCAAGGGCCCAGCAGTGGCAGCTTGACTGTGGTGGGATTTGAACTCATGACCTTCTGGTTATTAGTTCAATGTTTTAACCACTGAGCTACACTGCTTGTTAACAGTTTCAGTCTCTCTCTTTCTGTAGGCAGAGGAGCAGGGAACAGACAGAGTGATTTAGTGCAGTAAGCTTAGGCTCAGCTGTGTAAAGCTGGGTAAAGTACATTTGTTCTGCGTGTGTTTACCGTATCCCCTGAGCTGTGGCTATTTTTAAATTGCTCTTTTCTCTGTCTAGGCTTCCCTGGTACCACTCTCTCTCTTCTAGACTGCTACCCCTCCTTCTCCCTTTCTCCACTATGAACCCTCCAGGAGCATGCTGGGATAGATGCAACGATGATGATGATGACCTGCCCCAGATGGATGGCACATGTGACGCGTGTGAACCAGATGAGCCACAGCCAGCCACACAAACATGTATGATTTGCCGCTTTGCCTTCTGCTCAGTCCATGCCGAAAAACACACACGCAGCACCAGACATTCACTTCAGCCCTACAGCCACCCAGAACCTGGAGTAAACGACAACATCCACATCGGTGCTGAACCCGAGGCAAACGAGAACCGGGTGGAGGAAGCCGAGGCTTCTGGGGGTGGAGGTGAAGGGATGGAGCAGCAGAATGTGTGTGAATCAGGAAAGAGAGACACGGTGACAGTAGAAAGGCTGAGATGTAAGGAACATGGACAGGAGGGCTCGTTGTACTGCAAACAGGACGAAAAGATTGTGTGTGTGTTGTGTGCTGTACAAGGAGATCACCGAGAACATGAGATCATCACACTCCGAGAAGCCTACATGTGGCAAAAGGTGAGTGTGCGGATGGCTTTGATTTAAACAGTACGAACCGTTGCCGTTATGTTCTCTAAAATGAAAGTAAAAATGTAATCACTTAAAAGATTAATACTTTGTTAATGGGTTTGCGAAATACCAATTTTGTCATGACATTTAATCTTCCCGATTCATTTTATTTACACTGAAGTACCAGAAAGACAGGTACTGGAACCTACCTAAAATACACAGCAACGCCATGACCTATGCACGTCATCAGTTGCATCCACCAGTGCATATATAAAGCGATAAACATATGGAAACTATGGAAGCTTCTAGAGTTGTGCTGTGAAAATGGCAAGTTATAAAGATTTTGTGATTTTCTGCACAGTTTAATAGCTGGAGCTTGTCAGATGGGTCATAGAATTTCAGAAGTAGAAGCAAAGTTTTCACGCATGGGCATTTCAGGGGTGTACCGTGACTACAAAAATTCCAGTAAAACCTCTAACTTAGGACAGCAGTGTGGCCGTAAAAAGATTCTGGGTGAACCTGACCAGCGTTAGCTGGCAAGAATCGTTTCACGTGATAGGCAACACTGCCTCAAGTAACATCAGAATTCAATGCTGGGGCCTCAACAAATATCAGCGTGAGGACTGTGCAACGTTCTCTCCAAGATCCCGTGGGGGACTAACTGAGAATTAACTGCTATACCAGTTTTTCTGGTACTTTGTAATACACTGTATTCTACAGTGTATTTTACAACATTAAGGTACAGGCCCAAAAAAATACAAAAAATGTTGATTCTTTGATGTTTACATTAAACATCAAAAGAAAAGAATATGGCATCCTAAATACTCGATGATTTTTTTTTTTTTTGCTGTCAATATGTATGCATGCATTTGTCATTTTAATTATGCAAACCATTCACTTTCCCTGCAAAGTAAAGCAACTGCATCCTCATAAGTGCAGTTTCCTACATCAGCTGCAACAGCATTGGGCTTTCAGATAAGATGTTCTCACAGTTGTGCAATTTCTTCACAGGTGTTAAACAAGTGTTAGACATGATGCTGGCCCCACATTAGAGGATTATCTGGCTGATTTTGTGTCTGATTTGCTCCTCCTCACAAACACTGGGGCATACCCTGATTTAAGGCTGGTCTGAACCAGTTATCTGCCCAAAACTTGCTGTAGTGTAAAAGGTTTACATGCATAATTTTATTGCCTCCACTGGATTGGAGCCTCTCCAATTTGAATCACACATGAAAACCTGTAGTGTGAAAGGAACAGTAAGAGGCCAGTGAGAGTGAGTTTAACCAAGAAGTGTCATGATCAGATCAAAAAAAGGTTAAAAGGTTTTTTTTTTGAGCAAACCATAGCACATACAACTGATTTTGCCTCACCCATTTCACTCACATAATACTAGTGCATCTCAAAAAGTTAGAATACAGTGGAAAAAGTTAATTGTTCTCATTATTTAATTTGAAAAAGGTAAACTGTGATATTTTATATTAATTACATATGAAGTGATGAAGTGGCATACTTCTAGCCTTTTTTGTGTTAATTGTGATCATGTCTTACAGCTCATGAAAATCCAGTATTTCAAACAGTA
>JAOVVG010000010.1:9267825-9279318 GCA_028566375.1 Leptodoras nelsoni
TATCTCATTTATACAACTGAGCAGTTGAGGGTTAAGGGCCTTGCTCAGGGGCCCAACAGTGGCAGCTCAGTGGCGCTGGGGCTTGAACCTCCAACCTTCTTTTCAGTAACCCAACACCTTAACCACTGAGCCACCCCTGCCTGGATGAAATACTTCTAACTCTAGATTTCAGAGCATCGCTTTAGGTTTGGGATTCAGAGGTGAATCTCGAAATAACACATCAAAGACGATTATACAGTAGATTCTTTGTATATCTGTTTCAAGGTATATAAAAGAAGTCTGTAAAGGATAAAGGCTTGTTTGATGCTGATTTTTTTTTCTTGTACGCAGAACTTACTGCTTATGTCTTTTTATGGACGTTTAGCCTTTAAACACGGAGCTCCACCGAGAACCATCAGCGCCTGGTGTTAGAAATGTAACATTTGACTAAAGCAGAATTTAGTGTTTAAAAGCATTTAAGTAAAAACCTACAATGTTATTGCAAGTGGATGCTTATAGACAGAATTCAATTTTTTTTCTTTTTCATATTTAATAGATTCATAAATAACTATTACTACATTCACCAAATAATATATTACCTCACACTTCATCCAGATAAAAAAAAGGTACAATTCAAACTTTTTCACAGCATTAAAATATCAGGGAATCTTACATCATCTTAATATTATGTAGCTCTGCTTTCTGCCTAGTTTTAACCAGATTTAAAAACTGGGGTCCTGTTTGTTACAGACTTTATAAAGAATTACATCAGTACACATCACTGGCACCTAGTTGCCTTTGTTTGTTTGTGCCTAGTCCGTGATGGGAAGAGGAATGCTTCTCTGAGGCGAGAACACGCGGTGCGTAAACGTTTCCTGCAGTCGGGACACTGCTGTGCAGTTCAGTAACGCTCATGCAGCATGGCGCTAAGTGCATCAGTCCAGCAACATACAGTACAAAATACTGTGGCACTTCATGTCAGACTGTGGCTCCAAGTGTAGAGTGAAAATAGGTGCAGGAGGGAGAAGTTCAGATTACAGCTCATGTGCCTCTGGCTGCTCAGAGGAATAAATATCACTGCATTAAACAGACATGGAGCTTTAGTGATGGCGGGATTCTGCGCATTAGCAGCGAGCTCAAGTCCCGGCCCTTTTTCTTTCCGTCTCCTTCCTCCGCGATTTACGTATTTCCTTCATTTGTTTTTCTTTTCTGTCTTTCTGTTATTTCTTTCCTCCTTTTATTCATTTCTCTTCACTCAGCCTGTTTCTCATTTTCAAATCTCCAACCATGAAATTATACCAAAATCTAAAGTAAACAGTCTGATTTATTAATACTACAAAAACTAGGACCGTTTTTTAATATTTTTGTTCACTTGTTGTAAAGCAACGACGTTTCAATTTGAAAGCTGCTTTTATCAGTACGAAACGTTCTGCATCTGCCACTTATCATATGCCACAGTGTTGCTAACAGTTCACATGGAAGTGCAGTCTGGGTGACGTGGAAGAAGGACGTGAGCTGGAGCGTGAGTGTCTTCACCGTATGCCCCGTCAGTCTTCCTCACTGTCCAGTTTTACAGCAGCTAGGTGATTGTTTTTTTGGTTGTAAGATTTACTATTTGTAATTTCTAGCACACAGGAATCTAAAGCTGGAGATGAGGATAGGCTTCCAGCGCCAGCCACTGTTTCACTGGAACTGACCGTCTTTCTTTATGCTGTTAAACCAGTGCACAAGCTTGTAGTCTGCTGTGCGGTGAGCTCAGCTTAATCTTCATTCTGTTCTGCTCCTCACCCTCAGCCTTCAGTGCAGCTCTGGGCTCTCAGTCTCGGGTGAGGAACTGGGTGCCGGTTGCCCAGATCCCTGATTGCGAGTGGGCAGGGGGAGAGGGATCACCTCGGGGGCGGCCCCTTGTAGTGACCCCGGTGTATGAGCAGAGCAGGCAACGCCAGACACTTCCTGAAGTGCTCGAGTTCAGCCTGCATTCGCTCCCTGTCCAGTGCCAACCGCTGCCTCTGTGCCAGCAGCTCCTGGTGAACCAAAGAGAAAACGTCAGTGGAAAAAAAAGGTTCATGCACACTAAAGGTACAAAAGATGTACTGTTAAAGGGACTATGCTAGCAGCAAGGAGTAGGCCCACTTATTACCTTTTCTTCCCAACAATGTAGATAACTAATACGTTAATGTTGATGCACTGTGGTGGAATCAGTAACTGCTTTGTGTTGGTTTGCATCACACCAAAACTTCCTTGATTGTTTAAACAGCATGTCCCCAGGTGTTTTACTCCATACTAAAAGCACTACATCACTTTGCCATTTTAAATCAACACAAGCCAGAAAGGCTTTTCTTTAACATTGTATATTGTATATTTCAACCCCTGGCACAAATTATGGAATCACCACATTTATTATTTTCTACTTCACAGCAAATAAATATATCACAGACATGATAGAAAGCCATGCTTATTTAAGAGCGCAACATTCTGGCTGTGTGGAACATCATTTTATTTCATTTCATTGGAGGTGTTAATTTAAAAATGAATTAATTTTTTATTCAAGTAAAGGAAAAAATCATGGAACCATGACGGCAATAACTGTTTTTTATGACGGCCTGAACTCTTTGAAGTGTGCACTTCACTAATGAAAAAACAATATTTTCCATGAAGCTGATTGAGGACTGGGTGACATGCCAGGCGTTGCATGACAGAGCCTCATCATGGACAGTTGGAGATCTGGACAGTTTGCTGGCCATGTCACTCAGCTGACATGTCTTTCCTGAAGAAAAGCTTTAACACTCTTTGCTCTGTGTTAAGACTTACTTATTTTTGACAGAATAAGAAAAGTGTCCAAAATGTCCTTCCTGGTCTTTTACCTGACATGCAACCCCGCATCATAAGAGTGGGGATATGTGATGAAACTTGATTCCACACACAAAAGCAAGCCTAACTTCAGGAGCACTGGTCTAAAATGTTAACACAGACACCGATCCGATGAAAGCTTTAAGGCTTTTAATCATTAACTTACCCCCATACTGACAGAGAGCTGATCAGCTGTAACACTCAGGTGATAGTGCTGAGCCTCCATCCTCCTACACTCACTTTGTAGAACCTCGCTCTCTATATCCCTCTCTGTAAACACACACACACACACACACACACACACACACACACACACACAGTCAGTGTGCTGGTGTAAAAAAATGTCAAAGCATGAGCAAACCTGGAACAACACAATATCATCTGCTGGCCTGAGAGAACTCACCATCTATGTACTCCTGATATGCTTCCACTATGGCTTCAATACCCTTCCATTTGGGACTGGGCTCCTCTTCTTCCTCCTCCTCCTCCTCCTCCTCATCATCGTCATCATCATCTTCTTCCTCACTGGAGTCTTCTTCAGCAGATCGCTCATCACTCAGCCCTGACTCATGGTGGGCTGCAAGGTGACGGGAGTGGCCGTTGGCGTGAGAGTATAGTCGGTTCAGTACCCCCTGCTGCTCAGGAGGGTTGTAACATATAACGTTGTTGAGCTTGTGGTTCGGCTCAGGAGCTCCTGGGACACCTGGTGAAATGAAAAAGTAAAGCTTGAAAAATCCTTACGCACAATGTTACAAGTTTGGGAAAATGCTGATACTGTTAGCAGATCAGTCCTGTCTGGTCCTGTCTTTTTTGTTGTTCTCTGTGACGTCATTAAATAATTAGCAGCTGCTTTTTGTTTCTGCTTTTCTGTTTTCCTTCTTACAGAATGAAGATAATGCTCTTGATTTCTGCTGGCTCACACCTCTAAGAGCTGTGAAATCACAGCAGAAATCTCACCTAGATGAACTCAGCATGATGCAAAATGAACCACTTTCATCTCACACAACATCAGAGAGCATTACTTTCCCTCTCACCTTTGGGTTTGTGCTGGGATTTGTGTGTAGACTGCAGCACAGACTGGTGGAAGTGTTGAGCAAACTCCTCAGCACTGAGGCTCTCCCAGGGACGGGAGCCGCTGTGGTCACTCAGGCCGTTGGGCCCATGAGGCCGCTCCTTCATCTGTGTGAGTGGAGGTCTGGAGCTGTTTTGCAGGCTCAGCGCTCTCCTGTTTGGTGGGGCTTCTCCTAAACGAGACTGATCCTGCAAGGGGGCGAGTGGAGGAGGCTCTTTATTGCGTAACAGGTCAGTGGGCTGTGACGGTCTATGAAGGTCGGGCTGGCTGACACTGTGAAGGTGCTTGGTAGGTCCGGGAGGAGTGGGGCTACGGGAATTTGGGTGGGGTTCTCCGTTTGTTTGGCAGGGTGTGGGAGGTGCTGTAAGATCTGAGACAGATAAATATAACACAATTAAAAAAGAGAGTGAATTAAAATAAATAAGCCATAATACCCAAGTGGGGAACAAACATATTATTCACTAATTTAAAGTTAAATGCATATGATTGCATATGTATTATCCCCTAAATTATTTATTGTACAACCAGTCACATAATATCAATATATTATATAAACATAAAGCTATATAAACACCTGTAACCTGGAAGGAACCTTAGTAGAAGCCAAGCTGATTACTACTGATTACTACTGAGCCATGGGGAGAATATTCTCACAAATGTCTGCTTTTCAGTTAAATGATTGATTATTTAAATTGTGTCACAGTAAAAAAATGTTTTACACATTATGTAAACCAATCAGTGCTTTCAGTTGCAGGTTGTAATATTACAGAAGGTGGAAAAGTTGTACAATGCAAGGAAGGCAGTGTAGTTTACAGTGGAATAAAGCTGTAAGGGCCAATGTGTGTAAGTCCTACCACAGGCAGTAGTTTGAGGGCTGGAACAGGGGGTGTGCGTAGCGTATCGGAGTGTGTCAAGAGTGACGGTTTTCTTTTTGATGGCATGAAGTAGATTCACTACTTTCTCTTTTTCTGTAATGGTGAAACACAAACAAAATGTTTCTTTAAATCAAATAATAATATATTAAATGTATAATGTTGAGTGAGTGTCCCATATACATTAAGATGCATACAATGGAATACATGAAATATAATATTCATGTCACTGATAATATTGAGGATTGTGTGTGTGTGTGTGTACGTGTGTGTGTGTGTGTGTGTGTGTATGCATACACACCAATCCTTTGCTCTTGGCTGACATGGTTGAGGTTGAACATGTTGAGGAAATGTTTCTTGTTCTCTAGTTCGGGTGCCTTGTCCATCTCCTCGGGTGTGTATCGGGTGGACAGGGTGGGTGTGGGTGTGGACGGAGTCTGATGTTTACCCTGAGGAAGTACTGGAGACGGGCTGCACTCCCTCATCATCTTTCTCCTCCTCTTCTTCTTCCTCTCCAACAGCTTATCCCGCTCAGACAGTGTAGTCAGTCCAAACACAGCCAGGAAGTCCAGCTTCTGCAGAGAGAGAGAGAGAGAGAGAGAGTGTATAGTCAGATAAATAACATACATGAGAAGGGGATAGAAGAGGAGGGAGAAATATGTGTGGGGATAAAAGAGAGAAAGAGAGTTACCTCTTTAGACTGGTCGAGTTTGAGAGGAGGCTGTTCAGTCACTCTCCTCAGATGAGCCCTTACTTCTTCTTCATCACTCTCATCATAAGAGTCATCCAGTTCATAGTAATAACCTGAAACACAGCCCACAGAAAGGAGAACAAGTCTTTATTTTTCAATTCATTTTGCTAAGCTTTGTAGTCAGTTTGTCATCTATTGCACTGTTAGTGGTCTAAATGAAGAAATCTCTCTATATAGAAGTCAACTGCAGAACTACTGGCACCATTCATCCACATTAAAAGACTTTAGTGAAGCCATGCAACTGTTTTATAATAAATAATGCATGCAGTGAGTGATGAAAATATCCTTCCAAATGTAAATCATTTTTTTAACATTTTACACAAGAGACTTATTGCAGAATTGTCAGCACCCCAACTGATAATATTTACTAAGGCCCAAAAGCAGTTTTGAAAATAATAAATGTTTTATAATCCATCATGATTGCATTTTTTTTGTCTGTAAATGTTTATGAATGTCAGTTATATTTACAGAACGAGTTCAAATATTTCTTTGATTCTTATGAGAAAGTTTTTTGTATCTTTCATATGTACATGAAGGGTGCTTCTCAAACAAGTACAAGGATGAGATGGTTCTTGGACTTTGTACCCTTTTCTCTGGCTTCTCTCCGTCTTTTCTCCTCCAGGTCGAGTTTGCTCAGCAGAGTTCTGTGTTGCTGCAGTGCGTGATCATACACCAGTTTTGGTTCTCGCCCAGGACACTGAGGGAAGCCTCGGACAGGGGACGCAGCTCTTTTAGTACCCCTGAGCTCTCCAAAGGGAGCAGGCAGGGGAAAAGAGAGCCTCTGCTTGTTCAGAATGCTTTGGCTCGACCTGTCCTGCTCTGTGAGGGAGGTGCTGGGCTCGAGGTGGCCAGATGTCCTTAGAGGTAGGCCCCTGTCTGGACACTCGGGTTTAGTCAGTCCTGGAGGTGGGCGACTGGGGGGAAAGGGAGGGTCGTACGCTCGACGTGTGTGTGAGGGAGAGTTGATGAGGGAAACGGGATTCCAAAGAGTGGTGGGAGTGGGTTTAGGGGAGATGAGAGGAGGTGGTGCTCCCAGGTGGCGAGGTAGCTCTCTGCTATTCATGTCCTGGTGGCGTGAGTTAGGCCTGTGTGCAGTGAAACCATGCAGAGTTAGTCAAAATGGACACAAGATGGCGCCATTCTACAACATGTTCCTACAGGAAGCATAGCAATCTTGCCCTCTCCTCAAAGGAGTATCATCTCTTCTAGTTTCTGTTTTTGCCTCAGGGTACTTCAAGATCATTGACACTTCAAGAAGATGAGAGCCCAAAGAAGATCAATATGATTTAGACAGAAGATATGTGGATTAATAGCAAAAATCCCAACAACATTATTTCAGAGCTAGGGGAAAATGCAGAAAAGAAAAGAACATTTAATACATTATTGGACACAAGCTCTTCTTGGAGAGGGCAAATCCAATTTTGTCTGTGTGTGTGTGTGTGTGTGTGGTCTGATTTTGCATTAACTCTTCTTTTTCTTTAATTCCTTAACTGAAATGCCTGAAGAAGACTAACAGCTTAATAATTAAGACTACATTTCCAATGTCAGAGCCAGACAGACACTTATCTACACCTCAAATTTAAAATGTAACCACATAAAGCCATCCATAATCAGAAACGTGACCAGGTCTAAAGGTGTGTACTCTAGTTCTCTCACCTGTGTGTGTCTGCCTGTGATTCATGTGTGTCTGGCTCTGTGCTGTGTTGCGAGCACTCAGACGTCAGGCCCTGCCTGTCTGCTGTATCTTCTCTCAGCCCTCTCTGGCGTGCCAGCCATCTCTCCTCCTCTCCCTGTCGCTGGAGCAGCACAGTACCCGGCCCCCTAGGGGTGGGCACCAGGCTGGGCATCGAGAGAGGAGCAGGGCCACCCGGGGAGGGATACAAGCCAGGCTGCAGAGGCTTTGGGGCCATGAGTGTGGCCTCTTTGGTTTTCTCTGGGGGGAAAAATAAATCAGAATTAAGTGTGATTTTGTGAATAAAATCTCAAAAGTAATAGTGCATGTTTTTACTTTAATCTTACTAAAGGAATACTCCAACATTTTATCAACTACTTATCACATACTTATCACATACAGAAAGCCTGATGACCACAGGCAAACGTCAAATGCTTGTCTAATGGCAGTGAATTTGGTCCATCTGTCTTCTAAAATATTTTTGAATGAATTGAAGCTGTAAACGTACAGTGACACTGAGGTGTTTAAAAACTCCAGCAGCACTGCTGTGTCTAATCCACTCACACCAGTACAACACACCACCCAAATAGTACCTGATCTGTGCTGGTCCTGTGGGGGGTCCTGACCATTACAGAACAGAGTAAAGGGGACTAACAAAGTGTGTAGAGAAACAGATGGACTACAGTCTGTAATTGTAGAACTACAAAGTGCAGCTATATGATAAGTGGAACTGAGAAAATGGACAATGAGTGTAGAGAAAAGGAGGTGGTCATAATGTTATGCCTGCCTGATCTATGTATATTTCAGTGTGATCATGAATAGAAATACCAAAAAATGTAAGTAACTGGAAATAACCTTTAGATATTTTCTAAAAATATATCACAAAAAGCATTATTTTATGTCTGCTTCATGCTAAGACAGTAACTTGCTTGTATTTAATTCATGCAACACAGTTCAAACATGTATTAACAACTCTTCTCAGACTTCCATTATATGGGATCTTTGGGTCAAAGGGTTTTTTCAGTACAGCGAAATGTAATAGTAATGACACCCATGCATGTGGTTAGAAAGGAAGTTGGAAATGCTGCAGTATTAATTGAACGGAGAGAGAAGAAGTGTAGGTGTGCACCTGCGTACCTGCTCGGTTTGGTATAAGCTTGGCTCTGTCTTCTATCTGCTGCCTGTGAGAGAGTGCGTGAGAGAGCGTGTGAGAGTGTGTGTGCAGCTCCTGGCTCAGGACGTGCTTCTCCATGGCCCGGACTGCCTGAACTTCCCTCTCTTTTGCCCTCTCTTTCTGTCGCTCCAGCTCTCTCTCTCTTTCTCTTTCCTCCTCCCTTTCTCTTTCTCGCACACGCTCTCGTTCCCGCTCTCGCTCTTTCTCTCGCTCTGCCTCGTGAGCTCTCTCCTTCTCTCGCTCGCGCTCTCTCTCGCGCTGGCGAAGCTTGTCCTCCATCTGCAGCCTGTCAGAGATTCACACACACACACATGGGTGTGAGATGCAACACTCTCCACAGGAACATAAAGAACACACTCAGAGGGAGGCAACAGGAACACAAGAAGTGTTGATGCTGTTTACTACTGAGCATGAGGAGGAAAAGTTGAACAGATTACAGGCCACATGGGGTGTGGATGTGTGCAGGGGCGTGAACATGCATGTATATGTGTGTGTGTGTGTGTGTGTGTGTGTGTGTGTGTGTGTGTGTGTGTTTTTGTAGGAGTCACGGCACATATGCGTTACAGAAAGAAAATGGTGACATATGCAAACAGAATTGTACCATTGCTATCAAGGCCAATTTATTTCAGCCAATTTTAAGTTTATTTATGATCAATTTCCAGAGAAATGCATGATTAAAAACTATTTGGATAAACTGACATGGAAAACAGAGCCAGGGCATCCTGGAAGCATTCTAAATTGGTTGAATGTGTGTGTGTGTGTGTGTGTGTGTGTACCTCTCGCTCTGCAGGGCTGTCAGAGACTGATGGCTGAGCTCTGCAGGGTAGCGCACCCCTGGCAGGTGGAGGTGAGCAGTGCTGGGATGCAGTGAGGGCACAGCACCCCCCGCTGGCAGCTGGTAGTAGGGTGAGCGCAGGGCAGATAAACAGAGGGACTCATCCATTCTGCCCAGTGGCGGGGGGGAAGAGGGGAACAGAACAGCTCATTAGTGGCTCCTGCTGCTGCATCACTATCTCTGTCTCCTCACTTCATTAACCCCAGCTCTCTGCCTCCCCTTTACACTCACACACAGACACACTTTCTCACACACTATCACTCACACACTCGCACACCCACTGAGGTCAACATGAAGGCAATTTCAGCCACCGCTTTTCAGCCTCCTCTGAGAAGCATGCTGAGAGTGTATGTGCTTTGTGTGGCTGGGTTTTTAAAATGTGGGGCATTTAAAAGAAATAGAAACATGAAAAATATGTAGCATCAATTATTAAAGGCAAAAATAGTCCCAGTAAAAGTGGTTCTGGAGCCTATTCCAGGAACACTGGGCCTGAGGTGGGAATACATCCTCGATGGGTTACATGTCCAGCACTCACACACATTCACACCAAGGGAAATAACTAATCCACTTAATGGCAGGTTTTTGGACAGTAAGAGGAAACCGGAGAATCTGGGAGAAATCATGGGATAAGACACTTGTACTGCTAATGTTAATAATAACAAAATGTCTTCTGAGCAGGTACAGCATAAAACAGACAAATAGGTAAATCATAAGAGCATCATGCATAGTTGTTGTGCGTGACAATATCTCTGTGCTCTGTATCGACAATTACAGAGTTGAATTTTGAAATACTTGACATGCTTTTGACATAATTCAACTAAGCCAGCAAAAGCACAGACTAAACCTTAGCACAGGCTGTAGCAGCACTGACACCATGATGGTGGAAAACACACACACACACACATACACACCTGTATGAGGATAGGCCAGGGTAGGCCAGATATCCTGAGCGAAAGTACCCGGGGTCCAGCCCTAACGGGAGTGAAGATAATCTCAGGTCCTCAGCAGAACCATAGGGGCGGAACCCACTGCGCAGGTATTCCTCTGGCACTGCCCCCAAAGGCACTGCACCGACTGGTACAGCCCCTGACTGCAGAACATGAGGAACCTGACGCGATAAACTGAGAGAGAGACAACAGCTTATCAACCAAAAACGTCGATATTATGTTATATGTAAATCATCTGCTAATTGTTAATCAAATGTTGATTTCTGCTAATACTGCACTGCAATGTCTCCATGTATGTGTTACTCTTACTTAAGGGCTTGTAGACGAGGATCCTGCATTACAGCACTGGGGTTCAGGCCAAAAGGGTAAGGCGCTCCCATGAGGTGAGGGGGAAGAGAGGAGACACTCTTCTCCTGGGTTGGAGCAGGAGGTGGAGGAGGAGGAGGAGGGTCTGAGGGCAGCCGCTCTCGAGCAGGCCCTCTCAATGCAGCCTCAGCCTGGGAAAACAGACAAAAATTGATTTATGTTATTATCTTAAATATAATTACCATATCAGGTCAAAAGTTGTTTTTCTGCATCCGAAAACCACTCCTTTCCAATCTGTTCTTTGATTTTGTCTGGATTGTTCTGGTCTCCTGAAATAGGAGCAGGGGTTGGAATAAGTGCTCACCCAATATGGCTATAAAAGCCAAACGTAGACACTTTTGTATCTCTTTCTGTACCGTGAGCTAAAGTAAGGCAGTAACAAAGAAAAATGTACAACAGTCAGCAGAAGAATGCAAATCAACATGTAGTTTGAATGAAGGTTTTAGCATGTAAATGTGATTCAAAGCAGCTTTCTAATGACTACTGTCTGGCATGGGACAAGGCCACACTGCCAAGACAAGTGCAGGAGGAAGGATAAGTGTAAAGCCTTCTAAACCTAAAGGCACAAATATCCTTGACTTTCCCCACATTTACGCCAGCAGCATTATTCACGTACTGCCTGGCATATCTTCTGTACAGTTTGAATATTAAATGCAATGTCGACTACATAGATGGCAATTCAGAGCCAAAACGTCTCTTCAAAACATTCTGCAGTGGGTGTGATTGTTTTCATTGGGGTGCGCCTCAAATCTAAAACCTTCTACATTTATAAAATGTACTAATCTAGAAAATCCAGTCCTGAAAGAGAGCCTGTTCAGTAGGATTAAGAGGTTTTTAAAATACAAACACTTACTGTAATAGGAAAACCAGTTGTTAATAGTCAATAATCATTTTGAATAGTATATACAGGGGTTAGACAATGAAACTGAAACACCTGTCATTTTAGTGTGGGAGGTTTCATGGCTAAATTGGACC
>JAOVVG010000010.1:9345793-9357752 GCA_028566375.1 Leptodoras nelsoni
GTTATTCCCAAGACGAATTGACGCTGTACTGGCCGCAAAAGGAGGCCCTACACCATACTAATAAATTATTGTGGTCTGAAATGACAGGTGTTTCAGTTTCATTGTCTACCACCTATGCCGTGTATCTCTTGGTCTAGTTCGGCACACGCAACCACAATCATGGTCAATCACGGTCAAGTCAGCAGTCTTCCCCATGATTGTGGTCTGAAATGACAGGTGTTTCAGTTTCATTGTCTACCACCTATGCCGTGTATCTCTTGGTCTAGTTCGGCACACGCAACCACAATCATGGTCAATCACGGTCAAGTCAGCAGTCTTCCCCATGATTGTGGTCTGAAATGACAGGTGTTTCAGTTTCATTGTCTACCACCTATGCCGTGTATCTCTTGGTCTAGTTCGGCACACGCAACCACAATCATGGGGAAGACTGCTGACTTGACCGTTGTAGAGAAGATGATCATCAACACCCTCCACAAGGCTACAGAAGGTCATTGCTGAAAAGGCTGGCTGTTCACAAAATAAATATTCTAATCATCTGAGATACTGGATTTCTGCTTTTCATGAGCTGTAAGGCATAATGATAAAAATAAAAAAAAAATGTTTGTAATATATTTCTTGACGTGAATTGAATGTAAATTATATGACATTTTACCTTTTTCAAATAAAATTATGAAGATAATGCACTAGTACACTCAGTGTAAAAAAGTACTATAAGTCTGAGGTCTACTAAGGTCTACTACTAAGGTCTGTCTATTTTAGCTACATTGTGTTGCCCAGTGTAATTTAAGGAAGGTGTCTTTGGATATGCTTGAGGGATTTCTAAAGAGACTACCACATGCTTCTAAAAGGGATTTCAACCTGGAATCCTTTGTGTTATGTTTCTACATGAAGCCTTTAAGTGTTCGCCCAGAGAGACAAACTGAAGAGCCATGTAGGGATTGAGATTTTTGAGCTTTTGATTTTCCTAAAAGTGTACTGTGGTTCTAGACTATATTAATTATGTATACATATATATTCTGGAACCACAGTACACTTTTAGGAAAATCAAAAGCTCAAAAATACATAAAACACACACACACACACACACACACACACACACACACACACACACACACACACCGATCAGCCATAACATTAAAACCATCTCCTTGTATCTACACTCTTTGTCCTTTTTATCAGCTCCACTGACCATACAGGTGCACTTAGTAGTACAGATTGTACTCCATCTGTTTTTCGGCAGGACCACCACAGAGCAGGTATTGTTTGGGTGGTGGATGATTGTCAGCACTGCAGTGACCCTGATGTGGTGGTAGTGTGTTAGTGTGTGTTAGTGTGTGCTGGTACCATTGGATCAGACACTGCAGTGCTGCTGAAGTTTCTAAACACTATGTTCACTCACTGTCCACTCTATTAGACACACCTACCTAGTTGTTCCACCTTGTAGATGCAAACACAGAGACAGTAACTCATCTGTTGCTGCACAGTTTGTGTTAGTCATCCTCTAATCCTTCATCAGTGCTCACAGGATGCTGCCTACAGGATGCTGGTGACTGGATATTGTGGGTTGGTGGACTATTTTCAGTCCAGCAGTGACACTTAAGTGTTTAAAAACTCCAGCAGCACTGCTGTGTCTGATCCACTCACACCAGTACACTAACACACCGTTGCCAGTACAGTGTCACTGAAGTGCTAAGAATGATCCATCATCCAAGTAGTACCTGATCTTCAAGTAACCCTTCATTAAAGACATGATCTCTCACTCACTCACTCACTCACTCTCTCTCTCTCTCTCTCTCTCTCTCTCTCTCACACACACACACATACACACATGCACACAAAATACATCCTACACATCTTAGTGGTGAATTTTAACAAAAAAGGAGCCTGTGGAGGTCTGGGCTTTTTCTGTGTTTCTTGCAGTGATTAGAAATAAAATGGACTTCAGAGT
Organism: Leptodoras nelsoni; assembly: GCA_028566375.1. Taxonomy (NCBI): domain Eukaryota; kingdom Metazoa; phylum Chordata; class Actinopteri; order Siluriformes; family Doradidae; genus Leptodoras; species Leptodoras nelsoni. The sequence continues at coordinate 9,347,742 of JAOVVG010000010.1, forward strand.
GTTTGGCAGGGACACTTATCCAGTGCAACTTACATTTATCTCATTCTAACAACTGAGCACTGGAGGGTTTAGGGCCTTGCTTAAGGACCCAGCAATTGCAGTTTGGCTGTGGTTGAATTTGAACTCACAGACTATTGCAGGACTATTTATATGCAGGTTTTTAGAGGTGGACTATTTAGAGGTGGACCATGTCATCATCGCTTTCAAAATCTTAACGTTTCTCCTGTCCACATGGCGACATAAAGATTTCATTGTGAGAGCACTAATGCTTAGATTAGAGGTCTGTGTATAAAAATAGTGCAATGCTGGAAGCATATCAACATGACAGAAAAGGAGACATAAATACTGCATAAAGTGAATGCTTACCACAGTTTACATTTACTTTTACTCATTTGGCAGACACTTTCATCCACAGTGACTTACAAATGAGGAACAACACTTAAGAAGCTTTAGTACAGTATGAGACCTTGGAGTAAAAGGTACTAAGTTTAAATCAGTAGGACGAACTACCGGAGATGAGGAACTGAAGTGCACAGTAAGTGTGAGTTAGGCATTTTGGGAAATTAGAGGTGTCAGTAGAAGAGGTGCTCTCAGAAGAGATAAGTCTTCAAGATTCTTAAAGATATAGAAGGATGCCTTTGCTCTGATAGCATTTGGTAGCTTCTTCCACCATCAGAGAACAGTCTGGACTGAGATTGCCTTGTCTAAAGGGGTGGCAATGCCAGACCATGTTCCTTGGAGGAATCTAGAGGCCAAGAAGAAGCATAAACCTGTATGATCGAGTTCAAGTAGATGGATGAAGACCCAGAAGTAACATTTTAAGGAAATCTTTAGTGACATATGATTCAGATGGGTAGCCAGTGGAGGTCAATGAGCAGTGACTTGTGCCCTTTTAGGTTGATCAAAGAGCAGATGTGCCATCTCATTCTGGACTATCTGTAAGGGTTTCGCTGTGTATGCTTGCAGTACTTGAGGCAAGAGTTAACCAAGGCTTGTACGAAGAGTTGCTGTGTATGCTTGCAGTACTTGAGGCAAGAGTTAACCAAGGCTTGTACGAAGAGTTACAAGGTAAGGCCTGATTTTTCTTATGTTGTATAGTGCAAAGCAGCATGACCAGGAGACAGGTACAATGTGATCAGAGAAAGATAGCTGGTCACTAATCATGACACCCAGGTTTCACACAACCATTGGGGCGAGAGATGAAGTGGTGTTTTTATTGATATTGTAATGGATAGACTGCACAGGGTGATCAAGAGTTCAGCCATACTGAGCCAGTGAAGCATTTATCACATGTGATTGCAGGCACAGTGATGGGAGATATGCCCTAGAGGAGGTTGGTAGAAACAGGGTTGGGTGGACATAGTAGCAGGACAGCTACAAGTCAGGAGTTTTGATACCTTGCTCTCAGTCAGAGGAGTGAATGAAAGACGGGGGAGAGGGGGGAGTCAGTCTGCTACATGCTAAGCTTTTTGGTGCCTTGCCCTTTGAGTGAGGGAGGCGGTGTGCCACTGACCATAGGAGGCAGAGAAAGGCATTTAGTAGGACTGCTACATGGTTGCTTGCAGAGGCCCTGCCCACAGTGAGAGGGCTGATCAGGGAGAGTGATGCGACACTGCTTGTTTCTGAGTGGTTCAAAGAATTGCCTAATCATGGCTGGCAACTTTTCAGTAAAAGAAGGAGGCAAGTATATCAGCTGAGAGGTTTGTGTCTGGTGGACGTCTAATAGGATTGAGTAATGTGTTGAAGTTGGAAAATGATTTAATAATAATATTAAATATTAATATTAAATAATACATATAAAACATGATTATTAAATATTTATAAATAACAAATTTGAAGTTGGTAATACTTTAATAATAATATATGTATTATAATAATTCATTTTATTATTATTAGTAGTAGTATTATTATCATTATTATGTGAAATATAATTTAATCAATGATTTTTTTTGACACAGGTAAATAATTTAGTAATATATAATAAATAAAGATGTCAAACAAAGAAGCAGTAAACCAAACAAATGTTGTGATGTGTGTATGTAATATAAACCAGAGGCAAATGTATAGTGCCACTGAGTAAACAGAATTGTTATACCAGTCCTGTTACTTATTTACATTCATATCACCCGTGTGCTTGATTAATTACACAGAAAAGAGGAAAAAAATAGCTGGAGTGACAGAATAGCTAAGAGGAAACAGTCAACTGCATCCACATAAGCACAGACCCCTGACTGAATGGTAGTCTTAATTAAAAAGCTCTCGCTGTGGTGTTTTTCTTGCATGTCATTTCTGACATCTCTACCAACAGCTCACACCTGAAACACTAACGCTGTATCCTTATTACACACTTACGCACATGCCACTAAAGCATCTGTTTCCAGCAGCTCTGAGAGAGCGCTAAATACCTGCTAATCACGTGAAAAAGACATAGAACTGAGATTCTTTCCCAAACCTCAAATCTCAAATGGATTTGATATTTTGCCAGATATTTATTATTTATATAGGAGTTTCATTGAAACAAACTATAATGGATCTAGTTGTCTGCTTCTGGCAGGGTGATGAAGAGCCTGACTGTTTTTCACTCTTCACTCTTTCTATCTATTGTGAAGAACAAACAAAGATAGCAAGAAATCCCCTGAGAAAACACTCTGCTTACAAATTCTTTGTTTTACTGGATTTTTATCTTCATAGCTCTGTGTAAGCAACAATTCCGTAATACTTACGAGTGGAGATCACTGCTATGATTAAAAGCGTCTAGGTATGTAATATACCAGTATGTCAGAAATGCGTGTGGCTGCAGATACTGTGATCTAACTTCAGCATTAGTAAACCAAACCAAGCTGTTTGTTTCTGTTGAGAGTACAGCAGTGTGGGCTTCCCCATACTTCATTGCTGTTTTAATTTCAGCCCGGGAAAACAGTGTTTTCATGCACAAAACAGACATACTGTACAAGTGAGTCACTCCACCATGCCAAAACCTCACAGAGGAAGAGTGAAAAGTCACACTCCACTTTGCAAAGAGTTACCAAAACACTGCTGTGTGACAAATCTACCCCTGCAAATAGAAAGTAAATCTAAAATTTCTTTTCCTGTCCAGATGGCTTCATAAATCCTGTATGAGTAAATATTAATTATAAAAATATCAAAATATTGCTCAGTTCAACATAAAGCATTTTTTGGCTTCAGATCATGTCTTTCTGATCTTTTTGCCAGATTCGGACAGCTCGGTCCATTCTGAAATGATTAAAGCTCTGCAAAGGCTGTACCATCCACAGCGAGAACCCATGGGTTTGCTTACTGCAGGTTGAGTGTAACAAAGTGAATGCATTTCAGCTGCAGTTTTCACAGCCAAAAAGTGTTCTGTTGCTGTACAGTCAGGTTTGTTTAATCGAAATGAACATTGCAAATGAACTATGAACAAATCCTACTGTTATTATCAGGTTATATGTAGTTTAGCTATAACACAGCAGTCTTAAATTCTATTACAGTCTAATGCATTGTAATTTCTATAATAACAATGCTGTAAGTAGATAGACTGTACAGTTGGGTGTAATATGGCCACCACATAAAGTGAGACAAAGAACAAGACTGACATGAAATTAGCATACCAAATTGTAAAATCTTGGCCTAAGCAGTTCTGGAGATATTGAACTGTCAGTTGCAGCGACACTTATGGACGAAATGCCACGAAATTTGGCGTGTGACTAAAGAATGTGGCAGTGATGGCGGAACGTGGAATTTTGTGAGGTTTGAAACTTTAGGTCACAAGATATTGGCTAGTGAACCGCTAGATTTTTGCTTTGAACATATTATTCCCTAGATGGTGCTATTATATATGGATACTACACCTCCTAGAAGACAACTTGAGAAGACAACCTTTTTCATTCTATTGCCCAAAAAGTGCTTTCAAACTACCTTACTTCAGTGGGCTCTAGCACAAAGTGTACCTAGGGACACAACCCTTATATCTAAATCAGGAAGAAACTTTTTGTCCAAAACTATATGACTGCCAGCTCTGCTGCAGATAATAATTACACGGAATAATAATATGGTGGAGTTTTCTGGGAGTACACATTTATTTGGCGATTTTAGCATCAGTCAGAGATATAGGTTTCCATTGCAATTTCTCTGTAAAATTATAACATTATAACTGTTATAAGTGATTACAAGAAATAATTTGTTTTGCAGATGTTCTACAGCATTAAACATAACTATAAATGGATACAGATGCTACATTTCAGTAGTAATCCACTGTCAAAAGTGCTGTATACAATATATAAAACTCTATATAAAAATAGAGTGAATAATTAGCGAAAGGTTTGCCAAAACAGCAGTAATAACATAGCAAACTTATGATTTGTACTTGATCTTCAGCTACATTTTAGGTCGACTGTAATTAGATGCCATCACCATATTTTCATTCAATAGCAGAAATAACACAGCAGACTGTTCACCACTTTGTACCTGCAGAATGACTGTTTAGAAAGTCCCATTGCAGTAAATGTCTCTCAGCACCTTATTATAGAAACAATATGACAAAGGGCAGCCATGATTATTTCCCCTTTAAAATCCCCTGCGTAGGCTTCTGGTACTTTGTCTAGACTCTACCACGTTCTACAGGTCTACTCACCACCTGCTGCTTTTGATTACAGGTCAAAGGTCAACCTGCCTGTGTGTGGTGCTGATTCATTGATGGACCATTGGGTCCTGCTACTGTTTCACAATAATGTGCACAGACTCCACATAATGGCAGTGGCTAAGACTTTGAAATCCCACAAGCAGCCAAGCTGCCACTTCTGGGCCCCTGAGCAAGGCCCTTAACCCTCAACTGCTCAGTTGTGTAAATGAGATATCCGTAAGTAGCTCTGGATAAGGGCGTCTGCCAAATGCCATAGAAATGTAAATAATGATGAGGGAGGTAAGAGAGAAGTCAGTAGCTGCTTAAAAATAATGTAAAAACAGCAGGAACAACAGTTACACTGAAAGCAATAAATTGCACCCCAGTCACCACCATTCCTACATACCATGCAAAACTCATCTACTGGAAAAAGATGCAAAGAAATGCATGTCTAAAAGCATTTAGACAAAGAAGAACTCATTTGGAACCGTCAGATGACACAAAAATAGATCTTGTTAGCAGTAATTCAGTTTAAAAAAGACAAGTTGCAAGTAGGAACTCGAAGAACACCATATACACAGTACATCAAGAGTCGAGGCTGTTTCACTGCATATGGTGCTGGAGTATTGATCACATCAGCCAAGGCACTAAATCTAGGGATAAAGTTAACATTTCAACAAGACATCAACCCAAATATATAATAATTTAGGAAGGGCTTGCATGGCCTAGCCAGTCTCCTCACTTGAATTCTGTTAAAAATTTAAGGATCAAAAAATGTATGGCCCATCATAGGGCCCCTCATAACCTTGGGATGATTTATCAAGAGGAATGAGACAACATGTATGCAATATTGATGCAAAAACTACTAATGACTTTTGATGTCTCAGAGCTGTAATTGTCTATGTTTATGACTACATACCTTTTTTGTTCATAATTATATCCACCACAGCAGCGCTGGCAATCATATTGTGACGTTGGCCACCCTAACTCAAAGGTGCTCTATTTGATTGAGGTCTGGTGACTGTGGAGACCATTTGAGTGCAGTGAACTCACTGGAAGTAGCCATCAGAAGATGGGTACACTGTGGTCATAAAGGGATGGACATGGTCAGCACCAATACTCAGGTAGGCTGTGCTGTTTAAACAAAGCTTAGTTGGTATTAAGGGGCCCAAAATCTCCCCCACACCATTACACCACCACCACCACCAGCAGCAGCCTGAACTATTGATACAAGGCAAGCTTTCATGTTGTTTACAACAAAATCTGACCCCATCTGAATGTCGAAGCAGAAATTGAGACTCCACAGACCAGGCAATGTTTTCCAATCTTCTATTGTCTAATTTTGGTGAGCCTGTGTGATTTGTAGCCTCATTTGCTTGTCCTTAGCTGACAGGAGTGGTAGCCCATCTGCTTCTGCTACTGTAGCCCATCTGCTTCAAGGTTCGATGTATTGTGCATTCAGAGATGCTCTTCTGCATATCTTGGTTGTAATGAGTGGTTATTTGAGTTACTGTTGAGTCTGGCCATTCTCCTCTGACCTCCGGCATCAAGACATTTTGCCCAGAGATCTGCTGCTCACTGGATATTTTGGATTACATTTCTCTGTAAACCCTAGTGATGTTTATGCATGAAAATTCCATTAAATCAGCAGTTTCTGAAATACTCAGACCAGCCCATCTAGTGCCAACAACCATGCCATGTTCAAAGCCACTTAAATCAGCTTTCTTCCCCATTCTGATGCTCAGTTTGAAGTTCAGCAGGTTGTTTCGACCATGTGTACATAAATCGAGTTGCTGCCATGATAACACTCAATATTTGGTGTTAATACCCTTTACCTTCAAACCAGCTTCAATTCTTAGATAAAGATTACAAAGTAGACAAGAGGGTTTGGGGTTTCAAGATGTACTGTTCAAGCTCTTATAAAGAAGAAGCACAAAGAAATGGGCAACACTGAGGTTCGTAGACATAGTGGTCGGGCAAGGAATATTAATGCTCAGATGACAAACACATCAAGTTTATTGCCCTCGGAAGATGTCCAGCAGCGCCAGCAGCTCAGAACTGGCAGAAACCAGTGAGACGCAGGTACACCCATCTACTGTCTGGAGAAGTCTGGCCAGAAACGTGGAAGAGTTGAGCCAAAAAGCCATACCTCCAACATGGAAACAAGGCCAAGCGACTCAACTATGCACAAAAACATAGGAAATGGTGTGCAGAAAAATGGCAACCGGTGCTCTGGACTGGTGAGTCAAAATTATAAATATTTGGCTGTAGCAGAAGGCAGTTTTCCGCCGAAGGGCTGGAGAGCACTACACCAATGAGCGTCTGCAGGCAACAGTGAAGCATGGCGGAGTGTAAAGTCAAAGGATTTTATGTGTAAATTTGAAGTGGATATATGCACAATATATGCATTTATTTCCCCTCACTGTATTACATTTATAGAAGGATCAGTAAGTTTTCAGACACGGTGAGTCTGCAAGAATTTTGTCTACAAAGAATTTTGCACCTTCCAGTTTCTCATTAACATGGTATCGAATATAAATATGTATAAAAAAGAGTGTCTGGTGAGGGAAAGACTGTTTATAGCTGCTATAACATAAAATAAAACAGGAACTAACTTGTTGTAATGTATCATGGACATTCCAGATCATTAAATGTAACTATAAATCTATAAATGGTTAAAAAGCATGTTGTTTATTAACACATAAAAATGCAACTGTTGCCATATCCCTGTGCTATAAATAAATAAATAAATAAATAAATAAATAGATAGATAGAAAGAAAGAAAGAATAAAATTCAGTGATGTGCTGTTATCGGGACACAATCGACAATCCGGGTGGTAATACTACTCTGTGTTTGACTATTTCCCTAGAACAGAACACTTAGGTGTGTTTTCATACTTAGATAGCTGACAATTGTTACCCTTAGTAACCTGTAGCACATTTCGTGCTACACTTTACAGTCATGTAACATAAGGTGAATGAAACCTATTTTTGGAATGTAGCTCTGAGATTTGGAGTGCTGAGAAACAACCTTCTCTGACCTCTAATTAACATCCAAACATCTAGGCTCACTCTGCCCAACAGCACCATGCCTTATCACTGTAACAATGTCCCTCTGAGATTTTATGACCAGGTTTTAATGCACTGTGAGACATTTGATAGTTTACATTGCCCTAATAGTAATGTTTCATATTGACTATCAACTGAGTCATGCAGTAATAAATAATATACAATATTATACATATATTATTATAATAATAATATATGATCAATATTATATTGTTCGAATGATAATAATAATGATTATGTTTATATTATCTTTGGCTACATCAGTTGCTGTATGTTGTAACACACACTGAAATATTAAGGTACTCATGACATATTTTTTTTGGAACACCCTGTAGTTTTTGAAAAGCTTGAAGACTAGACATCGAATCACATGGTTTTCAATCAGACACAAAACATACAGTTCAGTGGAGGAGAACTGAAGTAATAGCCTGATTCACATTGGGTCAGGAGTCAGAGGTCGAGGTAAAGTGGGCTATAGATAAACTCCTGTGGGCCAGAAATGGCTGAGCTGTGACAGCAGAGACATAACAGGTCATAACATTGAGCTGTGTAATCAGTGAACCCTGACCATAAAGAACAGCGATAGTGACAGAGCTGTTGTTTGTGGGAAACCCTGACAGTAAAAATCCCTGCTGGCCTCCTCCAATCCTTCATGAGATTTCATTCCAAATCTCCCTCATTTCTACACTTCTTTCCAGCTTTCTCTCCCCATCTCTGTCTCCTTTCTCCCGCTCCCCACCTGGCGCATCGCCCAAGCCACTGTCTCCTACCTAATTCCTTCTGCACTAACCCGAGTCTGCACCCACTGAGGGCCAGCAAGCTATTCATAAGTGCTGCTTGGATGGTGCATGTTCTTTCTTGTTGCCTGAGCTTTTAAAGGAAGCTTGTCAAACTAAGAGGAAAGCAAAATGAACGACAACATGAATAACAGGATCATATGGAGAGTATACTTTGAAATAAGAGAGTTCAATCTTTAGGAATGGTAAGAGGGAGCAGGGGAAAGCAGAAGCCTAAACGGCAAATCACACACACATTATCAATGTGAAATATTACCAGGCACAGCCCTGCTTCACATATCTGCTCCATCTGAACATCCCAGAACAGTTTGCAGATTTATGGATCTAGCACTAGTCAACAGCCTGTGTGAAAAAGAGAAAGAAAGACAGAGCCACGGAGAGGAAGTTTGCACAGCACAAATAGCCTAAAATTAAAGCCCCGGAAAATGATTCTTTCTGCTCTTAAAGAATAAAGCATATGAGTCAAATAAGCTGCACAATTCCACTGACGTGCTTTATTCGAAACTGCCATACTGTGTTCCATCAGACAATATCTGAACACAATCAGATCCTTAACCACAATTAGACACAAACATATTACTTCAGAAACAGCACAATACACTCACAGAGTGACATAATATACATTATATTGTGCTAAAAATCCTGACTCAGATCAAGTCTTTTCTGGGAAGCATGCAAATATAAGTTCCTCATTCAAGTTAATTCAGTTGCCATTTAGTCACTGACAAGAAGACAGCTGTGCAATTTAATGTATGCTCACACACAATACACCAATGAGGAAGACTGAGAGTGACATGGTTTCAGAAAAAAACAACTGCATCTAAGGCACAATGGGATTTCCTAGGAGTAAGTCCATAGGTTACTTACCGAGCAGCCGTGGTGTCCATACTCCCCAGCGGCAGTCCATCAGATCAGTGTGGAGCAGGCTGTGTGTTAAACCAGGTGGTGTTTCTTCACTTTGCAAAGTTGCAGTCTGTAGGGAGGGAAGGCGTTTCCGTGTGGCACAAAGACCACAGTCTGACACTCTGATGAGAGATGGGGTTTCTCTGGTGAGCCCTGTGTGTGTGTGTGTGTGTGTGTGTGTGTGGAGAGTGAGTGAGTGAGCCAGAGATTACAAACCTCTCTTTTTTCTCTTTAAAAAAACTCCCCAGTTCTACAACTAAATGCTTCTTTTGTTTCTTATAGATGTTCAGCTTGAAGAAATAAGTGTGTGAATCAGTTTTGAGCCAAATGTAAACATACTCCACACACTGAATCTAAATCTTATAAGTATCAAACATCATCTGACCGAGAGCATTCCAGTGGTGCACTTTAATGCTACAAAATGCAAAAAGCAACACTGGATCAAGGGATATTGTCTGTATCTACTGTAAATTACAGCAGAACTGCTGAATTCTAACCAGACTAGATACTAATACTTGTCCAATCAGTTGTACAAGATGTTGGCAGAGTTCAGTCAGTCAGTCAGTCATTTTCTGTACCGCTTATTCCCAGTTACGGGGTCACAGGGGAGCCGGTGCCCAGCCG
>JAOVVG010000010.1:9422279-9434902 GCA_028566375.1 Leptodoras nelsoni
GTAAATATCATGTTATTGTAGGATTACGTGGGCCTATGTAAAGTGACTGCATGCCACAGTACATGTACAACTACCCCACCCCTTATATATATATATATAAGAAAAATGTAAATCCAATAAGTTTTTGGTGTTACTACCCTGTGCCTTCAAACCAGCATCAATTCTTCTAAGTACACTTGCACAAAGCCAGGGATTTTGTAGGATTATAGTCAGGTGTATGATCAACCAAATATACCAAACAGGTGCTAATGATACAGATAAGCTATTATGCATATGGGTCAAATAGCCACAGTACCATGTATAAACAATTCCCAGCTAGTAAAGTTACAGTCCACAGTGCTGCCAGGTCTCAGTGCCTAATTTACAGATGCCCATTCTTGATGCTGTATATTCCCTTTTCAAACTTAAGCTGTCACTGTTATTGTAAATAATTATAGAATTCAAATGATCACTCGTGATTTTAAAATAACACAGTTTGAGCAAGTATCTGATGAAATTTAAAAGGGTCTGTACTTGTTTTTTTCATGACTAACTGGATAAATATGGGCAAGAACCACTTCTTAATTGGACAGGACGCTTACTATTTATTTGCATTTGCTGAATGAGACTTTTTGGCATGCAGTAAGTAGTTTAGCTGTTTAATGCTTCTTTTTCTACATTAGTGAAGGAGGCAGCAACTCAGGGAGGAAAAGATTGTATAAACACTTCAGTCCATAATAGACAATAATTATGCAGTTTCTTTGATATTCCTGTGTGATCAGGCAGTAAAAGTACAGGACAGTTTAGGCTTTGTATGCCCTGTAACATGAAGTAGAGCTGAACTAGAGAGGAAGAGCAAAGAGGTTGTGGGGCACTGAAAAAAGCCAGTAACATTTTTCAAATGCAATATGTTATACAATCTAGTCACAGAAAATGTAGTTATCAATCCGCTTTTGATGAATATATATTTTAAAGTGACACTGTTTGTCTGTGTCAAAAGCAAAACCTCTTAGAAAAGTTCAGAAGCTTTCAGTCACGCTAGTAACCTGGGGGTGCACCCTGTTGCGATTGCACTGAAAGAACCAGCCTCCCTGCATTCCCCTGTAGCGCTTAGCCAGCAAAACATACAGCACTGGATTGACACATGGGTGCAGGTACTGTAGCACTGTGCAAGTAAAATAGAACATCTCCCAAGTTTGGCCATGCTTGTAGAGCCCCAAATAGACACACAGCTCAAGGACATACCCAGGCAGCCAGCACACAGAAAAGGTTCCAGCTGCCAAGAACACCATGAGTGAGGCTCGCCGTGTGTTCCGCGCACTGACCATAGACATCACGGGGCTCTTGTGGAGAAACCAAGCCAAGCGCATGTAATTTACAGCAATAACCAGCATCGGTATGAAGTAGTACAAAACAAACTGGCTTAGTATGACTTGGTAGTGGTGCTCTCTGATGGTGGGCAGGCAGAAGGTAAAGTTGGTGAGCTCGGGGCTGAGGTACTCTTTAGTGGCAAAAATACGCAATGGCAAGCTGATAAAGAAACTCAGAGCCCAAGCCAGGATGAGCATCACTACTACGAGGTCTGTAGTGAGCGGGTGATAAGGGTTGGTGATGATCATAGCTCGAGCCATTGAGACAGCACATAGTGAGTAAGTGCTGGCAGCCAGAGAGAAAGCCAGCAGGAATTGGTAAATCTTACAAGATGTGTCGCTCAGAGGCCAGGAGAAATTGACCGCTGAGTGCAGAGTAAAGGGGATGAGAAGCAGCGTGAGGAAGTCAGCCAACGCCATGCTGAGGATCAGCACATCCAGACGATTCTTGCGTAGGGTGTTGTATTTGGCGAAGAGCGTGAACACTAGCAAGTTAGCACCGAAGCCCACACCCAGGATCACACCACAGGTACAGGCGAAAATCACACCATAGTCATTACTGTAAGCCTGTAAGTCAACAGCTTAAATTATTGAACTGACTTTGACAAATCCATGATGGGAATATTTATTCTGATGTAAGTTCTTTACATGAGCAATACTATTAACATTAAAATTAACATTAACTTTCTTCATCCGAGTTACTCACCATAGTTGTTCAGCTTAAGAAAAGCCCAAATATCCGTGCCAATAGAAGTTCAAAAAGTACCATTACAATAAAAGTAAACGTGCTGTTGTGCTATGAAACTGGTGTCACCATTTCAGATCTCAGTTCTAAGAGATGAGACTGCCCATCAGGATGTACAGGCAGTTAGTTGCAATTACTGGAGACATATTTAAAGAGGCAGAAACAGATTAATGCCACAAAGCCAATATTACATATACAGGGTCAAGAGTATCATGTATGCTTTAATGCTTTCAATAGATAAGCATAATTTGACTTTTACTGATCAAATTTATGCATGTTACAACAATTCTAAAATGCACCATAAACACCTACCTTCATGATGGTATTCTTTCAGACATCATTTGAAAATGTTCAGAAGTCATTTGAAAATGTCATTTTAAAACAATAGCTATAGAATGTGTTTTCTGGGGGGGGGGTTTCATGGGTTATATTCAGTTGATTCATTCTGTCTCATTCGTCACATAATCAGTGCTGTCTCCTGCATCATATAATCAATTCTTCTGCTAGGAGGAATTGATTTGGATGAAGAAATAGCCTTTCCAGTGACAGACGGTTATCACTCTCTGCTCTTTATTACTACTTCTCCTAAAAGACTCAGGATGTTGACATTAGGACCCATTATCATTTGCTTCCATTAACATGTATTTTAGGGCAGGACTGTTAGCACTTTAATTACACATTAACACCAATATGTGGTTGGAGGCATGAGGAAAAACATGTGAAATGGAAAATTATATAAAAATGTAATTATATGGAAAATTATATTGGTTTAATCTATACTAAAGGAAATATAAGGGGTTATGGATAAGAAGTCACTGATATTTCAGGGACTCCCATTGCCATGTTTCAGAAAAATGCCTTTTGTTTCAGAAACATCACATTTCTCTTAATCATATTATGCTCATGAGTTTTATTGATGATGCTCTAAATGGAAAGGATAGCAGGAATTATTTTGTAACAGAATTGGAGAAAAAAACATTAGTATCAAGAGAATACTGACATACCGGAGCATAGCACAGATTTCTAAAGTGCGTTGTTTGAAACTTGTAGAAAAGAGCAGCATTGTGATACCTTTACAGAATAAATACACAATTCTAATTAAATAAATAAAAAGACATATGGTTGATTAGTGTAGTACATGAAAAATGCATATGACTTTTTATCATAACATCTATGGCCTTATAGCAGATGGCACAGCAGGAATTGTTACTGCTTCACAGCTCCAGGGTCCTTGGATGGAGCTTGGGTTACTGTCTGTGAAGAGTTTTGCGTGTTCTCCTTGTGTCTTTGTGGGTTTTATCCTGCTTCTCCGATTTCCTCCCACCTCCCAAAAACATGCTGAAAGGCAGATTGGTTAGGGCAAACTGCTCCTATATGTGAATGTGTGTGCATGGTGCCCAGTGGTGGACCAGCACCCCATTCGTTTTTAACACCTTGCATTCCCTGGATATGCTTTGGGACCCTGACCAAATAAAGCAATTACTGAAGAATGAACAAACAAATGAATGAAAATGTAGAGTTATTACTGTACAGTCAGGTTCACTTTCCAGTTAAAATATCAGCATTCTTTAAAGACTAAATAGTAAAATTTATGTAACTGTGAGTTAGTGCATGGGACAAGGACTTATGAGGGACTGTGGTTTATGCTGATGACAGACACTAATCTATAATAAAGAGGTTTAGAGGCCATGGTCCAGAGTGTTTGATGGAGTCATTGCCTCATTTCACAGTTGTCTCCTCACTTACTGCTGGCTGTCCTGCTTAGTGAGCTCTTAATGCTACTTGGGCTTGTATTGAGCAAGGCCATCCTCTTCGTTTATTGCTCTCTCGCCACTTCCCCAAACATACTCTCTTCATTCTCTTAGTGGCAGCTGGCTGCTCTTTGTTGGTCTCCTGTGGCAGGGTGTCGACTGTGCCTGTGCTCTCTAACTCAAAGTCCAAAAGAAAGTCTTTGGTGCTGCTGGCAGCTTTGGGAGCTTGGGCACCCCAGGTTACATGCTGGGCGTTGGCTCCACTGCTGGAAGTAGCGTCCCACACATTGGCAGTGTGTACCTGTTCAAAAAGCTCCTGTAACCAGAGTCGTCTCTTCCTCTCCTGAAGGTAGCGCCCTCGGTCATGCATAAGTTGGGCTTGACTCACTGACCGTCTCCTGAAATATAAAAATTAAACCAACTTAATATACACATTTTCTTGAGCTTTCTTTTCATTATACAGTATAGCAGTAAGCTATTTAAGTCTGATTTAAGTCTTATTAGTCTGATTGTTATTTCTGTTCTCTGCTCTAGTTCTGAGGCACCACTGACTTGAGTCTTAAAATTTCCCAAGTGCTATCATACTGTGTTTAATACCAGAGTTGTATTTCTTTTGAGACCAATTCAATTTTATCTCAGTTTTACTCTGTGAATTTTACTCTGTAATTGTACTCTTGAATCAGTCTCAGACTAGAGCAGCATGGATTGGATTTGTAATTTTTGAGGGATAGCCCTAAAACTTTTTTCCCACCACAATGACAATGATATTTTTATACTCTCAAAATATAGCCAACAAGCCCCAATCTCCCCTACTGAAATTTTACTTTAATTAACTTGAAATTTAACTGATATTATCAGTGGTAAACAAGTCTAATTAAATCCATGGTCTTGCAAACTTTTTTTTTATGGTGTCGACTCAGTCTCGCCTCCTCCAAAGACTTGACTTGGTCGTGACCACCACCAAAATCCCATAAGCTTGGTCTTGTCTTAGACTTGAGCCTATAATGTCTTGGTCTTGAGTCAGACTTGATGTAGATGGTTTCGTCCCCATCACTACTTAATACTGATTAAAATGTTTTATATGATATTATAGGTTTTTTGGACTTTTTTTGGACAGTTTTCATAGCTTTTTCAAAATGAAAATTCACTTTCTAATAGTGAAATTTAGCACTGAGTCCTTAAGCATTCCTGTAGAGAAATGATCAAAGAACCATTAAAAGTTCTAAGAGGTTTTTTTTACGTTCAGATAGACAAATGTCATAATATTAAATCATACAAACTGTGCTCTGTCACTTTTCCTATGTAAAAACATACTCCAGTCCTATTGAGCAAACTGTAGGATAGTCTTTGTAGTACTGCTAATCTGCCATGGCTCCAGACCATTCCATCAGGGATCAGATGGAAAGCAGAGCAGAGAAAAAGCTTCTAACTGTGCAGAGCAGTTGGTCTCCTGTTCTGGAGGTGAAACCCCCGGTTTGAGTAATTCACGTCAAATGAATGTTCCCCTTGGAATCAGAACTTAAAAAGTAAATATTGTGTTAGGTGTGGTCAGTCCTCTCAACAATCATGTTTATTTTTAATCAACAGTGTGTTTACAGGGCGTCAACACGTACATTCTGTTGCTGAGAGCATGTATGGGTTGCCCTTGGACAGGTAGAGGGATGCTTAGTAAGAGCACAGCAAAACTCCACTGCTGTAGCATCGTGCTCATCCACAAACCTCTGCAGACCCTCATCTGGAAAAGAGTCAGACTACAGCTAAGTGTGTTTCAAACAAAATAAAGAGAGCAGGTACTGATTTAAGATTATGTTCATGAACATTTATAGATGATTTTCAAGATGCATTTTGTAGTAGAGCAGTTCAGGTAGTTTTCTTCAAAAGGATTTATACGATCTTTTTATGATATGGTGCTTCACTTATTATGCACTGTATCATAGGGATGTGATCTGATCTGCTAATTGCCATACATGTAAATGTAAAGGCTTCAATTACTGTGGATACATTTTATTAATGATGATAACAAGTACTTAGGATAAAATGATATAATGCTAATAAAGTTCTCTGTTTAAATGTTACACAGTAAGTTTAATTTAGGTAAACTAATCTAATATCTAAATCTATCTATCTTATATACGTTACTATACAGGAAACAATATGGAAGCAATGTAATAGTGGTTTTCAGGGTTTGAATTTTAATTGATTAAGGCAGCATGAACAAGGTTTTCATGGAAAACATACTTACATGTACTCCAGCAGAGTAGTTCAGTGTGTACTGCATCTCATGGCCATTTTGCTGTACCCCATACGTGTAGCCACGTTCCAACTAAACCATGTCTGGATCACATTAGCTCTTGGCTGAACAATGGTATATCCAAATGTAGAACGTCCAGCAATCAGTAAGCCAATGTCAGCTGAAGTATTTTCTCCTCCAGATGCGTGGTGGAGAACCTGCTGGCTGCTCACACTGCTGAATGGGATTTATGGCACTCACTCTAAACTGTGGGCGTCTCTGATGCTCTCCAGTGGTCCACCAAACAAGTCTAACAGAATGAGCAGGGAAAATGAGAGAGAGTGCTGTGTACTCCACTTTGACTGTGTGTGTGTGCGTGTGCGCGTGCCAAAACGTATACCGGACTGACACCACACACACTCTGAGAAACTCACAGGCACACACACCTTCAGTGGAAAGAGGTTGGCTCACAGGCTCCCAGAGAGGGGGATAGGGGAACATTAAATAATGGACAGAAGAGGGCATAGTAGCTTAAACCTGTTCCATTAACCTTTTAGCATTTAGACTCGCTTTTTTAAGTGTTTATTTGATCTCTGGTTAACCGGGATTCCGTTATTACTATTGCAATTGAATTTATTAGAACTGTGCTTGAAGCCATTTCATTTCAGGAAATCCAACTGTACTCATGTCAGAAAGAGGTGGAACTGAAACAGAAGTGGATTTTTAGAGCCAGAGCTGGTAGAAAGGTGTACTCACTGAGCAGGGGGAACAGAGGCCTTGCCTTCCCAATAGATGTGCTGAACTGGGTGAAAAAAGCAAACAGTGTTGGCTGACCACTGTCCCAAGAGACGCTAACCATAACCTCAGTGAAACCCAGCCTGTGGGTAGGTCTCCTGCCCTACTAAGCAAACCTCATAGCCATTTAATGGTTAAGGTGGTTTTTGAAAAACACACAATTCAGTAACACCCAATTTACTTATTTGTATAATGTGTTAATATATTAACTTGCTAAACAATAGTAATGGAATACTTGTGGAAATATTTTATTTTATTTCTGTGCCAAATAACTTTTGTTATTTCTGCAATTCTCAAATTCTTTTCTTTTCTTTTCTTTTCTTTTCTTTTCTTTTCTCTTTCTTTCTTTCTTTCTTTCTTTCTTAACCTAAATCACGGAGCACTTCGACTTCTGTTTATTTGCAGTATATCATGAAAATAACTCATCAATAATACAGTACATTGAAACTAAGTGGCTGATGACTGTATTTTTGTTGTAGGTAAACGTCATTTTGTCATCTCTAAGCAAGAATAACGGCTAACGTCTCAAATGTGTTTGTCCTCATCACTCTTATTAAGACCCTGCTTGTGCTGTTTGGGCAGTTTTAGCATGTTCTGCTCTATAAACACACAAATAAGTGACATAAAGGTTTTGCTCTTGGCATCGTAATATGCAAAGAGCAGCCTGGCTCCTGTGAAACCATAGAGCTCCAAGTATAGCCACAGGTAATTGAACTCTGTTACCAAGAAAAGCCTTTTTTAAGGAGAAAAACGTTGTGGTCTGCTCACTGAGACAAGTAAATGAATAAAATGTGTCATTTAACACCCTCTGTGTTACCCCATTGACCACTGGCACTTGACCCTCTCAGCACTTGGACAAACTCTGATACAGCACCTGCACTGAATTGGTTCGTCTCTATAACCAACTTCACGTGAGTGATATGTCACTTGAGAAAGAGCATAGCTTTGGTCAACCAAACCACCCAGTATGCATCTTGCTGTGAAATTATTAAGACTGATGTCCCCAGCAAGGCCAATATTTTTTGTTCTACCACTGAACGTCGGCAATTTATCATTCAAACATCCCACTGGTTTGTGTTTTGTAGGTACTTTTGGACCTCAGTTCAGTGGGTTTGATTCTGTGCCAGAGACAACATGGCCACCTTGCCAACAGACCGTTTAGAGCCCAAGCTGTGAATGCTTGTCTGAGAGTTACAGTAAATCCTTCTGCTAGCAGCACTAAGAAGTTTGGAAACCTACAAGGCTGCTGTGCCCACCCTCCCCAAACCTCCCACCACCTTTTTGCTGCTTGAATCTCACTTCTATGTTCAAAAATTTTTGCTCTGTACTTTCACTTAGCTTTATATGAGCATACTGTTGTTCTATATAAAACATGGTACGTCAAGTGACTTTCTTAATAGGCACTGGGATTCAAAATTTGTGGTGCAATTTCCTAACAAGACCCCTGTAGCTAGTGCTCATAAATTAGCTATTGGAATCTAGTAGCAAGCCTTGTGTTGGTTTCTTGCATGCAGAAAATGTAAGCTTTTATTAAAAGCATCAGCAAAGTCACATATCAAAAGAGCCTGTGTTTCTCTCTTAGGTTGAGTGAGCAATAATCATCTATATTAATTATTACATATCACATATACTGAATTAGAGGTTTTGGATTGAATGCTGACTGTGGTCCAATGCTCCAAATGTAGTTTCTGGAGTTTGACAACTTTTAATAAGTTCTTCAGACCAAATATGAGTGGTATGGCAGGATATGGCATTAGAAAAAAGGATAAATTTTTCACTTGTTTCAGAAAAGAAAAGCAGGTGGCATCCTATGTGGGCTGTCAAAAATTCTGCGGCAAGTGAACCACATGCACAAACATGTCTTGATTTTATCTAGTCGTCAGGAGGGAAAACTTTTCCAGTAAACTTCTGGTTTGCTTAGCGCCCTGCCACCCAACCTAACGTAAACTACACAAATATTTACTCCATAATGAAGTGCCCCATCTCTACTAATTAATTCAGTGCAATAACACAACATAGCCCCCCTGACTGTAGGAGAAGAAGAGCTTTCCTCAAACATATACAATACAATAATATAATACACAAGCTGAGGTGAGGTAATTAACCAGATATCGGGGGATCGTGCATCATAGGTGTTACAGGTTCTCGACCTCGTCCTCTGTTGTTGAGAGGGAGGCCTGAGGAGAAGTCTGGGACACGGCACACCGGAGCTGTGTGTGCTGCCGCACAGTAAGGCCTTTTGCTGGCTGCCACGGCGTTGGCGACCGCAGAATTGCAATGTTTACTTTAAAGCTGGTGCATAAGAGAACAGCAGACCACCGGCACTCGCCACCCGCTGGGCCCTGGGCAAATCCTACGGCTCATCTTTGTTGAAAATGGCTCAGGAACCTGTCTCCTGAACAGGGCCAAGCTAAATTTAGCAACAAACTGAAAAACCTTCCTCATTCTTAAAAAAGCGCTTTAAGTTTCCATTGAGAGAAGGGGTCAGTAAAGCAATATAACAGACTGAGAGATGCTTTTTCACTAATCTCTAATCACTATGCCTTGTGAGGAGTGAGGAGCTTTTTCTTCTTATTAATCAACCCTTATGCACCTTCTCAGTTTCACAGAACAAAGCATCTGCGCTAAAACTGAACAAATTCTCTTAATTCTTACTCAGCGATTTTCTCCAGTGTATGAAAGAGCTCAAATAACAAATTCTAATGATTGTATGTGTCATACCAACAACACTTACATGAACCTGATTCTGAAATAGCATGTGGTTATTTTTATGGAAAGGGTTTTAAGGTTTGCCTAAGTCAGAAAAAATAAGGTTAGCAACTGTATTCAAGGATAAATGAAGGATAATGGTTCCTGTAATCATGGCATGTTGAATCAATCAGCTAAGTTGACTGTTGCTGTGTAGACTTTCTAAGCCAGATCCTGTTTCTTAGGAAAGTAGGACGGTTCTGTTGGTAAAGGTAATTGTGCTTGGCATCATGAATGAACGCTTTGAGCCAAGCTCTGTATATTGGATCTCCAATGTGGAATTCCAGTGATAACAAGCAGTAGTTACAAAAATGGAAAATGGCAAGGTAACACAGTAGGTGGGCAAAGGCATGGGCTTGCACCTATTCAAGGTCTGCTAAAGTGATCTGACAAAGTTCACGCTGCTTTTGAATGCAACCCTGTATTGACATGAGTTGACCTTTATCAATATCTGCCAAACAAAACAGCACGATGGCTCAAATAATAATTGGACAAATAAATGGAGAAGTTGCTTGGCACACGATTCGTAAGGAGGTGGGCTGCCAGGGTTCGGGAAGGGGCGTCTCACTTTCCTGCAGTGAGAGATGTTGACATCGAGGTGTGTGTCCTATAAGTACAGTTTGGACTGTCAACAGGGGAATATACTGTGCAAAGGCTGCGGGATAGGTTTTTCCATGCCAGGACAAACCTATTCAACCTCATGTGAAAAGCGACCATCTTAGTCTGGCCTGACACCAATGGTCTGATGGTAATTAGTTATGAATAACATCCTTTGAGGAGCCTGTTGCTTTAGGGTTTGTCAAGAATAATGTCCTCACTTCTCGTTTTGCACCATAGTACAGCTATCCTTAAGAGAATATTGAGTATCCCTGCCACCTGAGCTACCAGCCAACAACTTGGACAACCGCACATAGAGAGGTAAAATTGAGATTTATGTCATGTCACCAGCAAGGCCTGATGGCCATTACATACAAACTGATTTCTGGATAAGTTCCACAATAGAATATTTACGAATAAACAAAACAAAATTAAATCAAACAACTGTTCTTATTTTAAAATTGTATATGAACCAATAAAACTAAAAAGATTTTGAAGTTAAAATAAACATATAATTGCTGATTTTATTGCTTTTAAACATCCTATAATAGAGCATAATGATATACAGTATAAATATATACTGAAGCCAACTGATCAGTATATGTGACTGAAAGTACTGCCATTTGTGCACCAATAATAAACCCTCATGATTAAAATTATAGCATATTCTATAGTCCAAAATCAAGGTTAGCTGGGCCAGCTCAGGATTTTTATACATGCCAAGTGCATATTAATCATGAGACGGGCAGGGTGTAATCATGTAATAGGGTTTTCCTTTAATTTGTCACCCATCGCTGTTTTATGACATCGGAGTGTAGCTGAGTGCTGTGTTAATTTGTTCTGTATTATTGAATAACACCAGAAGCACCACTATCCATTCCAGATTTTGCACAATGTGCAATAAGTTATTATTGAAACACGAAATATTATTTATTTGTTCTTATGGCAGATGTTCATGGTGACATGCTCCTGATTACACTGTGTGGACCTTCGTGCCGTATTGTTTTACTTAATTAAAATCCACAAACACAAAAATGTGACATGAACATTTATAAATCTGTCGTCAACTCTATAATTTATACTGCTTTTATTTTTTAAGACCACTTTTATACACACTGTTATTAATAATTGTTTCGTGTCTCTCAGATCCTTTTCCTGCAGGCCCCACTGTTATGCTTTAAAAGACACTTTTCTGTGATTTTTGGCTTATTGGGTATTTTCTGTATAAATGAAATACAGTAACGGCTGAGGTGTTTCTTAGAAGCTTGACACTTTTAAAGCAGTACTGCCACCACGTTATTGGCAACGCCATGTCAGAGATCCCGGTGAAGATTAAGCACTGAATTCTATGTGGTTAGAGGCAGAATATAGGCATCTGTTCTATAAGCTATAGTGCTACCCTGAATACATATGTCAGGTCAGAGAGGTGTGTCATCTCAAATCACTCTCATAACCACTGTGAACTGGAATGCAAAAACACCAGACAGTGGTCAGAATCAACACCCAGACTCACACGTATACTCTTGGTTCATTGAGTATGTGTAGGCTGTGAAAGTGAGCTGTGAGAAACCGAGCCCAGCAAAGTGTTATATTTGGTCAAAGACTGGAAGTGAAATAAAAAAAAAAACTGTGATAACTCTGATCAGACCCACATTTTACCTTTACGTATTATGTACAAACATTTGAATATTTATTTTTAATTCAGCTATACATAATAATTAACTTATGACTGTGCCATGACTGTGGCTCATCATTTCTACAAACTCTAATTTATAAAATGGCAAAAAATGTCAGCAGTTTCTAAAAAGTATTTTTTTTATGATACTAATATATCAAAGTCTTCATTTCTATGCATTACCTAGTAAACTCAATAATGTAAAAACATTTTTTAATTATATTTGCATAATATTAATTTCTTTTTCTCATTTCCTAAACATACACTATATTAGACACATTAAAGTGTAATTAGTACGCACTGGACATAAAACACATGAAAAAAACTTCAAACACCAATAAAAACTCTTGGAACAGTAAGTAAAAATGCTTAATCCCATTTGAATGAATGCTAGCACACTTAGAATTATTTTACTGCTTATGAGCAATTTGAAAGTAAATTTTATAGTGTGATGCATGCATTCATCTTCAGTAACTGCTTTACAACATTGGATCTGGAACCTATCATGGTGGGGATACACCCTGCATGCCAGGCTTTTGTGAAATCAGAGGAAATCAGACAAACCCATCCAGAACATGAAAAACTCCATTCAGATAATAAGCAGAGCTCAGGACTCGAACCAGGGACACCGGAGCTGTGAGGTAGCACCACTAACTGCTGATTGAATTTTCTTCTACTTTATGTGTTTTAATGAGTAAAAATCAAGTACATTGTACTTTACAAAGGAGCTGAG
>JAOVVG010000010.1:9435002-9453534 GCA_028566375.1 Leptodoras nelsoni
AGCCTGGTAGTAGATATGATTCAGCTAATATTGATTATTCAGGAGCTGATTTTGTACATCTCAAAGGCAGAGCCATCCTTACAGTCCACTTACCAGTCATCTCACTCATTCTTTATCAGAGGAGCATGAAGATGTATCTATATTTGTGTCTGGGAGATATTTTCCAGCTTATAAAGACATTAAAATCTTATAAAGGCAGTTGAATCGCTGTGTTCAACTTTAGCCTGAGCAAAGCTGATCTGAATAAGGCCCGACCCCTGCAAACTGACAGGCTCTAATTTATTCATGATTGCCACCCTACTAACGATTGCAGAGGCCAAAGTAAGACAAGACGGTGCTATTCAAATGTCAGCCCTGAATGTACTCTTTTGCATATTACTGGTGAAGACAGAATTGCCTAGCCCTTCACCCAGGTTTTTTAGATCATACAGTGCCGTGACAAAGTATTTGCCCCTTCCCAATTTCTTCTATTTTTTCTAATTTGTCACATTTAAATGTTTCATGTCACACTAGTTTTAATATTAGATAAAGACAACACGAGTAAACACCTTTTAAATGACCTTTTAAAGCACTTTTTAAATAATCATCACATTTACTGAAGATAAAGATAGATTCAAAACCTATATCACCCGTGTGAAAAAGTAATTGCCCCCTTAGCTACCAAATCAACCAGTTAACTAATTTCAACTGACTGTTGGGTTTAATTTCAGTAGCCACACCCAGGCATGATTATTGCCAGACCTGTCAAATCTAAACATCGTTTATATAGAACCTGTCTGGCAATGTGAAGCAGGATAGGTCTCAAAAAGCAGCACATGATGCCACATTCTAAAGAGATTTGAATACTGATATACAACAAAGTCACTGAAATCTACCAGTCTGGAAAGTGTTACAAAGTCATTTCTGAGGTCTGGGATTCCAGTGAACCACAGTGAAAGCCGTTATCCACAAAGGGATAACCTTCCCAGGAGTGGCTGGCGTACCAAAACATCACCCAGAGCCCATCAATAACTCATCCGGGAGATCGCAAAAGAACCCAGATGAACATCTAAACACCTGCAGGCATCACTTACCTCAGTTACAGTCAGTGTACATGATTCCACAATAAGAAAGACATGGGGCCAAAATGGCATCCATGGGAGCACTGCAGGGCTCAAAACACTGCTGACCACTGAAAAAGAATACAAAGGCTCATCTCATATCTGCCAAAAACATCTATATGACCAAAAAGACTTTTGGGATAATATTCTGTGGACTGATGAGTCATGGAACTTTTAGGAAGACATGACTCCGGTTACATCTGGTTTAAAGCAAACACTGCACTCCACCATAAGAACATCATACCTACAGTCAAACATGGTGGTGGTAGTGTGATACTTTGTCACGGCACTGTAGCATACACACTGCCAGGCCAAATAAAAGGTCACACACATATTTTGTTGTGGCCTTTAGCTTTGATTAGGGCACACATTCTCTGTGGCATCGTTTACACAAGCTTCTGCAATGTCACAACATTTATTTCTGTCTAGAGTGGCATTAATTTTTCCCCAAGAGCTTGTATTGATGATGGGAGATTTGGACCACTTTGCAAAGTCTTCTCCAGCACATCCAAAAGATTCTCAATAGGGTTCAAGTCTAGACTCTGTGGTGGCCAATCCATGTGTGAAAATTATGTCTCATGCTACCTGAACCACTCTTTCACCATTTGAGCCTGATGAATTCTGGCATTGTTATCTTGGAATATACCTGTGCGATCAGGGAAGAAAACATCCATTGACGGAATAACCTGGTCATTCAGTATATTCAGGTAGTCAGCTGAACTCATTCTCTGGGCACATAAAGTTGCTGAACCTAGACCTGACCTCCTGCAGCAACCCCAGATTACAGTACCGCCCCACATGCTTGTACGGTAGGCAGTAGGCATGATGGGTGCATCACTTCAGCCACTTCTCTTCTTAACCTGATGCACTCATCACTCTGGAACAGGCTAAATCTGGACTCATCAGACAAATTGACCTTTTTCCATTGCTCCAGAGCCCAATCTTTATGCTCCCTAACAAATTGAAGCCTTTTTTTTGCCAGTTAGCCTCACTAATAAGTGGTTTTCCTAAGACTGCACAGCTGTTTAGTCCCAATCCCATGAGTTCCCTTCACATTGTGCATGTGGAAATGCTCTTACTTTCACTATCTCTGAGTTCTACTGTTGTTTTTCTACAATTTGATTTCACCAAATGTTTAAGTGAACGCCGATAACGATCATTCAAGATTTTTTTCCGACCACATTCCTTCCTCGAAGATGATGTTTCCCCACTGTCCTTCCATTTTTTAATAATGTGTTGGACAGTTCTTAACCCAATTTTAGTAGTTTCAGAAATCTCCTTAGATGTTTTCTCTGCTTGATGCATGCCAATAATTTGACCCTTCTGAAACGATAAACATTTTTACACGACCACAAGATGTATCTTTCGACATGGTTGTTTAACAAATGAGAAGCTACTCGCTGCATCAGTTATGGTTAAATAACTTGTTGCCAGCTGAAACATAATCGCCCATGCAGTAATTATCCAGTGGGAGGCTCTTACCTATTTTCTTAGTTAAATCCAGATGGTGACCTTTTTTTGGCCAGGCAGTGTATCACAGATACATAACTCAAACAAATTAAGTTAAATTATGGAAATTAATGTATATTTTGTCTAGTTCCAGATCAAGAGAATGCTTATAGACCTTACTGAGCTGTTGGCTAATTCAAATAGAAAATCACCTTAACAAGAGAGTTATTAATTGAAACAATGGATTATAAACTTCTTGAAGAAGGAAATCCAATATGGAGTGTGGGAGTAGATGTTGGCTGTTCCCAGTTAGCTGTGTCTAAAATTTATAAACAAAATGGGAAGGTTATAAAAGGGAAGCTTATGGGTAAACCAAGAAAGATGTCAAAGGGACAGGATAGAAATATGCCTTGAAAATAGCAAATGCACAACAAAACAATGAAAAACAAAACGATGGAAATAGAAGCCAATTTTTGTGACAGAACAGTAAGGAATTGGGTGAACAAAATGGGATTTACAAACAGAAAAGCCAAATGAAAACCAGCGCTGACACCTGCACAGAAGAATACAAGGTTACAGTCAGCTAAAGAGAAGTGATGTTACGTGCTGATCAAGAAGATCATGATAGAAATTTTTTCTGTTGCAGTTCTAATGAAATATATAAAGAAGACTGCCTGTAGAAGACAGTCAAATTTCCCCACTCATTTATGATATGGGGTTGCATGTCAGATAAAGGACTAAGGGAGATGGTGGTCATTACCTCAACACAGTGCATCACAGCTTACTGCATATGGGGCTGCATGACTACAGACCGGTCAGTGAACACTACCAAAAGCACATACAATGGGCACAAAACATCAGAACTGGATCATGGAGCATTGGAAAAAGGTGGCCAGGTCTGATGAATCATGTTTTCTTTTACATCATGTGGATGGCTGGGTGTGTGTGTGTGTGTGTGCATTGCAGTTAGAGATGGCACCAGGATGCACTTTGGGAAGAAGGCAAGCTGGCAGTGGAAGTGTGATGCTCTGGGCAATGTTCTGCTAGGAAACCTTGGGTCCTGGCATTCATGTGGATGTTACTTTGACATAAATTAATAAAATAGCTACCTAAAACTTGTTGCAGACCAAGTATACCCCTTCATATCAACATTATCCTCTAATGGCAGTGTCTTTTTTCAGCAGGATGATGCACCCTGCCATACTGCAAAAATGAATCAGGAATGGTTTGAGAAACATGACTAAGGGTTCAAGGTGTTGACATGGACTACAAATTCCCCAGATCTCAACCTGATTGAGCATCAGTGGGATGTGCTGGACAAACAAGTCTGATCAATGGAGACCCCACCTCACAACATACAGGACATAAAGGATCTGCTGCTAACATCTTGGTGCTAGATACCACAGCACACCTTCAGAAGCCTTGATGAGTCAGAGCTGTTTTGGTGGTACAAGGGGGTGCTACACAATATTGATCAGGTGGTTTTAATTTTATGGCTGATTAGTGTATGTTATGAAGTAAAAGAGTAGGTGAAATCCTCCTAGTGTGGTGATTCTATATTTTTGCCATGGGTTTTAGATCCCACCGTTCAAAATAAAGGCTACTGAGAATACTGCCTTGCTCACAAGATGACAGCTCCTCTCCATTTGTAATGTTGAGGTGTCTAAACTGATTTTACAGACTCTTTCTGTTTTTTATGCCAAGATTATGAGAAGTAATTCATGCCGTGCAGGACTGGGTCATGTTGGTGGACCTGCCCAACACCTATAATAAACCTTTTTCAGAAAATATATTAATAAAATCTGTTAACTGGGTGTCTTCACAGTAAAACAACAAAGAATATATTTTTTTAAATATTCATGTTTTAAAATGAGTGCAATAAAAGCAAAAAAAAATTATCTGCATTATTTACATATTTTATACATTTATAAAAAATTATATATTTACGGTATCTGATCTTAATTCTTATGAAATAATTTAAGCATTGGCATAAATGTTTCAGCGTCCAAAGATCCCGATGCTGTGCTATGATAAATGAAGAGAGTGCTCGGCGCTAGCCCACCGCCAGCCCGCGCGTTTCTAAGCGTGGTTAAGGCCGCCATCTTGAGGAACTGTCGTTTTGTTCCACACCGGCAGTCCTGGAAGAATAAATAAGCACAGAAAAACATATACAATTTCGCAGTCAGGGATGCAAGTTAAAAATTACTTTTCCCTTCACATAACATTTATTCCCCTGTGCTCGCGTCTCTTAAAGACGTCCAGACAATCTACAGTGAGACGGCGTGTTGCGGAAGCGTACCGACGCCCCCGCGGCTTCTTGGAGACCATTATCGCGCTTTTTGATGCGGAGGTTGGTCGTCGTTTGTTCTGCACCAATCCCGGAACGCCTTACTAAACCAAACTAGCCAATAGGCGCTGGTTTTATTTCACGGTGCCGGATAGAGGCGCGCACGGACCATCGGGATACAACATACCAGTAAAAGAGGTGGTTATTTGTTCTTACTTATGTATAACCAAAGGAATGCCTTGCAACATAACTGCTTTTTATTTATTAAAACATGGGTGCTGGGCGGCGGTAAGAAGCCCTGTTTGCAAGTAAAGAGTCGCATTAAGTGTTTTGCCGCGTAAATCTGTGAGCCTATTCAAACGCGGCGAAGCGCTCCGGTCGGTTTGACGTTTGTAAACAACGGCGCAAGTTCATTAACTCTTCGAGAGCGGTATTCTGTGGCTCCCAGTCGCGCTTTACTCACTCTAAACTGAACTGGCTTTTTATTAGATACGCTGTGTCTACTTTGGTCTGGAAGCACTCCGGTAAATCATGGCGGAATTCCTTGAAGACCCGTCCGTTCTCACAAAGGACAAGCTTAAGAGCGAACTGCTGGCGAACGATGTCCCTCTGCCCAGCGGCGAGCACAGGAAAGATGTTTATGTCCAACTTTACCTCAAACACCTGACCGTCCTGAACAAGAAACACCCTCCAGCCGAAACTTTCTCCAGCGATGAAGAAATCACACCGGTGATCTCTAACAAAAGCCGATCAGGAAAAGTAAGTGTGAGTAACGAAACACTAATGAGACCACAGAATGTTCTAGTGATTAATCGAGTTAATCTGTTTGTGAATAATCTGCAGAAAGCTACGAAAAAGACGGACAAGAGTCGAAAAGATGAGGTGGATGTTGCCAGTCTGACAGACAGCGACTTGAAGGATCAGCTGCTGAAGTTCGACATCAATCCTGGTCCTATAGTCGGTAGGTTTTCTGCCCTACAGTCACAAGAAAGCTTGGAGTTTGGTGCTGTAGTGCTTCTGTAGCTCTTACAAACATTTCACACGGAAACAGACAATGCCTCCTGACACTTATTGTTTCTTGGCTTGAAACTAGTCAGGACGTGCTTTTTTCATTAAGGCTTAGTTAAGGCCGGAAGTTTCAAACCGGCTGAAACCGTCTCAGTTTTCAGTGAGTAAAATCAGTGAGTTCAGGAAAATGGCTTTAAACATTACAACGTCTATGAAAAATCATGAAAATGAGAAATCAAACTGTCAAATTATACCATGAAATCCATAATACAGAAATTGAATAACCATGCACAGAGACCCTGCTAGAGACTGGAAGAAAAATAAACCATAAAGATAATTATTACTACTAGAAAATCACATTCAGAGTAAGCTTTTTTTATTTCTTGATATCATGCATGCTTTGATTCTTTTGATATTCACATTAAATAATTCTTTAAAAAATTCATCAGTTTGAAGTAAGTGTGTACAGATTTTTGCACTCACTTGTATGTTATTTATTATTAAATTTAGTGCAGCAGATTATTTATTATATATTGATATATATTATGATGTATTATAAGAATTTTCCCCAATGTGGGATTATTAAAAGATTATCTTATCTCTTATGTACTTCAGTGAATATCACTTTGCTAAATGGCAGAGCATGAGTGGTTGTGTGATCTTGTTTTTTTTTTCTCTCTCTCTCTCCCCTGCTCTCGTTAATGTGCAATAGCCTCAACTCGTAAACTTTATGAGAAGAGACTTCAAAAGCTGTTGGATCAGCCTGCTTCGGAGAGCACGCCACCCGAACCTGAGACTGCGGTTCCAGAGACGGTACCTGTGAAGGCAGACAGCAGTCAGAACGGCAACACGCACACGGTGGAGGATCAGTACAGTGACAAGGAAGAAGGTTGTCGTATTTTTAAAACTAATCATCACCTAAATTCACGTTCTTAATAATTCCAATAACTCCATGCATATATTAAACATCTATTTATAAATATAAAACAGATAAGACTGGAGGTTCTTCTTACACCATCATATAATAAATCCTAAACGAGTATGGATAGACTCTTAAAAAGTCTGCTGAATTCAGTAATTCAAACAGTTTTAATGGAAATTGCTAATGGTAATTTGATAATGGTAGTTGCTAAAGTTTTTGTGTATTTTCATGCATTTAGCACTAACATTTCCTTAATGTTTTAATTCTGCTGTTTTTGTTTGTAGATGTCGAACCAGCACCAGAGCCAGTCCCTGTAGCACCAAAACCAGTGAGAAGCCGAGGAAAAACACCAGTGACCACCAGGACAAGCAGCCGACACACCAGAAAGGTAAAGTGTGGAGCAATATTAATGGATAATTACATTTATGGCATTTAGCAGACGCTCTTATCCACAGGGACTTACGAGAGTGCTTAGGTGTTAACTCAAAGCTAAGGCTGGTAGACCTGAGTTTAGGCTACTTTGAGCCATGATGCTGCTAGAATTTAGCTGTAATAAACATTACAAGTTAAACCAAGTCCCAAAACATAGGGAATACAATAACCGCTGTAAGAGCGGTAACAGCTTTGAGTTTGCTCATTCAAGTGCTCCCGAAAGAGGTGGGTCTTCAGTTGGTGCTTGAAGACAGAAAGCGACTGTTTGGACGCTCAGGGGATTTCATTCCACCAACTTGGTGCCAGGACAGAGAAAAGTCTGGATGCTTGCCTTCCCTGTGTCCTGGATGACAGTGGGTCGAGTCGAGCCGTACTTGAGGCACGAGGGGCTCTGGGTACACATTGGGCTTTGACCATTGCCATCAGGTAGAGAGGTTGGACCATTTTTGGCTTTGTAGACCAGCATCAGGGTTTTATATCTGATGCAAACTGCTACAGGAATTAAGTGCTGTAATACCAGTCATACCACAAAGCTACTAGAAATTCATAAGTCAGTAGAAATTTTAAATACCATTACATGATGAAGATAAAAATTTCTCCCAAATATTATTCTAGTTCTTAGTCAGGTGGTAGTCCCCCAGGTCTTGGACAGGATTTCATTATTGTGCAGTACATGGCTTGTTATTGTTATAGACAGTGACTGTGTTAACAATCTGGTTAAAGTAAAAGAACAGTGTGAGGGACCACGCAGCTGTTTTATGCTAGTTCTGTCTTTAACATACATTATAAGAGCACTAGCTAACCCGTGGAGTGTATATTAGGGATGTTTTTGTTCCTGCAGTGTTCTTGTTTTGGGATATTGAACTCTAATTTATTTGTACTAGCAAAGGATACTGTTTCTGAGTTGACAACACAACACTTTGTAAGTCACTCTGGATAAGAGCACCTGCTAAACACTGTAAATGTGCTTGTTATGGATGAATTCTGAATTCTTGGGGTATGTGGGGTTTTCTGACCTGCAACATTTATAGACTGAAATGCATTTGTTTGTCACTTGACACAGTCAACACATCCATTCATGTCCATTCAAATATGAACATAATATTAACAATGTATAAACATAACTTTAATAATATATGAACATAACATTGTCAGAACATTTTGGCTCCTCAAAATAGAATAATTTCTAAATGAGTTTGACTGCAAGAAGTCAAATTCAATATAATCTATTTTTCCCCTTATATTTCAATGTCTAATAATTCCTTGCCATTTGGTACTAGTGTTCTATGAAATTACAGGGCCAAAGTCTGACGTGTCAATATAATTGGTGACTTTTTAGCAGGTAGAGGAGATGACGGCAGATGACAAGGAGTCATTTTCTGTGGACAGAGGTGATATTTTAAAGGAAATCTTCCCTAATGAACCCGCTACACCCACAGGCATTATGTGAGTATAAACTGAAGTTTACCTCAGACTGAACACATCTGTGTTTACATTTTTTTTTCCATGTAAATAAAGTTGCTAGTACAGCACACACGTACAGGATTAAATTGAAGTGTATGCAAAGTGACATTCGGAGAAATCCAAATCAACCAACTATGGTTATGAATTTAAACATATTAGAATGGTACATTGAATTGAATATTACATCTTGTGCAGAGTAATTGAGTCAATGTCCTCATGGTTATAGGTTTTTATGTATTATGGTTAGTTGGTATAAGTACCTCACTCTTACTCTGTGAACTTGTGTACAGTGCAACCTGTCGGAGGCCTATCCATGGGGCAGCTGGCCGTCCAGCGAAGCCGCTTGACCTCTGGCCAGAGGAGTCTCTCTTACACCAGCGTGTGTTCACAACCACCAAGTCTTCGCTCACACAAAGTTACAACACTCCATCATACTCTGCATCATTCTCTCCACCGTCTGAGCTGCGTCCACGCCGTCGCTCTTTCTCCATTTGGCTCAAACTGCTGGTGTTCCTCCTGTTGGCTGCCTCCCTCTACTACATCTTTCAGCATGTGAGCAATGAGCAGATCGAGTACTGCATGCTCTTCTTACAGGACAGGGTGGTCACACCCCTCCTAACTGCTATTGGCGTTATTAGCCAGGAAAAGGATTCTGGCAGTAAATGAATCCATTTTCTCCCAGTGTATAAATGAGCTGTCTCTGTTCTCAGACTTGAGCCACATCCCCATCACAGATTGGAGGATCAACATATTGGCAGGGTTTATAATTATTGCAGTCCAATGTCTAGGTTATGTCCAGTTGTGTTTTAATTAGTCTAGAAACTGTGCAAACTGTGTTTTCATCTTGCCTTTTGTTTTTACTGTTTTGTAGCAGGTTATTGGGACGGGAAGAAATAGTGAATTTTGTAGCCTTGTATCATGATGAAACAATCTCCACTATGTTTGCCTGCGGTGCTTACAGACGTACTCCATGACAAAACAAATTTGTTTTAGATATCAACAAATTGCTTTTCTAAAGGGCATTAGTATTTGTTAATCGCAGGCATTGAAGCTCAGAACAATGTGAGTTTAAAATATCGGGGCATGCTAAAAAGTACTATTTTGTGTGGAGTGGATTTTTAGTAAAGATTACTGTATGTACATACATTTTTTTGCTGTGCTGATTCATTTGAATTTATCAGGATAGCAAAAATATCTTCTTTTGAAATTGTCTTGTTTGTGTTTTTGTCTGTGTGTATAGTAGCATGGAAATGTGCCCAAACTACTAGACTACCTGGTCAGTAATACAGCTTTTAGTGCCACTTGTGCTGGTTTTTCATCAGAACCTGGTTCACATCTCTACACTCTCTGCTCTCTCTCTCTCTCAGGCTATAGACACGATCTTCATTCATTGATGTATGACTGGTTTTGTCTTAGTTGACGGCTCAGTAGGTATGTTAACTTATGTGTCGTGAAAGTAAACTTGTCAAATGCTGTAAGTCGTCATAAGACACTTTACCTTCCGATTGCATTTTCCCTTCCGGCAAACGCTGGTTATTTTCTAGATGAAAGATTTTCTGTGCTGCAGATTCAGAAGGTCATATCTGGATCTCTTTGACAAGCATGAAATAGTGTACCTTTTAGTTCACATATTCATTTACAGTAAACTTTTGTTCTAAAGATTGCAGGTTTGTTTTGTATTTTACTACTTCGATTAAAAAAAGTCTGCTTTTTAACTACAATATTTTTCTAACTTTTTTTTTCCTTCTTAAAATGCCTTTTTAAAGACGAGTCAACACAGTTCAGTGGAATGGTATGTGCTAGTGAGTTGCATCAACCTTTTAAGTTTAAACCTGCTGTCTGAGAGGCAGAAAATGTTTTTAAAAATGGAAATAATTTTTGCACTTTGTCACAGGGCAGCTAATAGGATGTCATGTTTAACTGGAACGTCTCATTCTGGATGAACTGAGTGTCTATCATTGGTTAAATACAAGAATTGTGTGAAATAAAAAAAAAAAGAAAGACAAATAACTTTGTTCTCCTATGTTTTCTGTTATTTAGATTAAATGATCTGTTTTTCTGTTGGTATGAATGGGAATAAGAATGTGAATCTGGGATTAGTCCTCTAACTCGTTTGTAGTAATGTACAGCTGTGTGTAAGGGCCTGTTGGTGAAGCATGTCAGAAATGTGAGCCTACAACGTCATTCGGTTTAGTTTGACCTTCAGCAGTAAAGTGCAGAGCAGCAGGCTGTCTAATCTCATATTTACTATATCTAATATCTGTATCCTGAAGCGTTATAATCTAACACATTCCTGCTCCGTGGCTTTGCGGTTAATAATAACGATAAACAGTTCATTTACACTGTTTACGTACATGTATAAATAAAATATCTTAACGAGGCTCCGCCCATCATCAAATCTGATTGGCCAGAACAGTAGGTGACGTGTGCACTTCCGCTAGCCTGCGGTGGCTTAGAAGGCGCCGGTGCTGTGCGCGAGTTCTCTATGAGCAGCCGGTGAGGAGGACGGAGGCGCCATTTTGTGACGTGTTTAGATGTAAGGACTTTTTAACTTAATGCCGGATTTCTGTTCCTGCCTGTGATACTATAATTTTTCATGTATTATTTATACTGTTACATTTTGTGGCTATTGCACTTGTCCTTACAATAATTTTTTACTTTAGGAGGCCCTCTAATCTGTGTGACCTGACTAACAGGCTAATGCCGAAATGCCGCTAAGCTAACTTGTCATTGAAAAGTTCAATGTGGCAAATTAGCTGCCTTGTTTAGCAGCTGTCGACATTGCGCTATTTTATGTTTTTTCTTGTACCGGTTCGGCCAATGACTTAATTTCACTCTTACTTTTAGCTATCAGCAACATGTATCCCAGCACGCTGCTACACCTGGCCCGGGCTAATCCTTTCAGCGCCCCGCTGTTCACCCTGCAGAAAGCCGAGGAGCCGTCCCGGCCAGCCGCTAAAGGACAGAGCCGCAGACTGGCAGCAGCTGCAGTGTCCGGTGGGTTACCCGAAAGGACGGGCTTTGTTTCTAAAACTAAATACGCAGTGGTTTTGTTTCTTTCCCAAACACTGCTACTAATTCATAGCTTGTAGCATAGCCATTATCCATTCATTGTCCGCTCTATCTAATTAGTTACTGTAGTTAATGAAGTATGATGACCGATTCCTGACCAGCGCTGAACTTTTACTGTTTCTGTTTTCTGATGGTTGAATTATTGCTTCGGTGGACACCGAGTCACTGGAGGTCGCATTTAAAAGGTCAGAATGTTAACGAGCTAACGTTAGCGTGCTAAATCGACATAAGCTAGCATAGCGTTAGCATCGAGTGAGTTAGCCGGAGCAGATTAGATTGAGCAATGCCTCATTTTCCTGTTTGGTTTCCTTTACTGGTACTTGGTGTGTGATCATTTCGTGGCGTTTAAATGTCTTTTGACTGCCTGTTTTTTGCCAGTAACACTCCGGGCCTGGCTCGGTAATGCACGGAGGGCAGTGAAGGACAAAGTTGGGTCAACCCGGAGTAGTAAAGATCTGGGGGAAAGTTCATTACCATCGTCTGCTCGTGTACCAGAAACATTTAATTTGACATGCAGCCAGTGAATATTTAATATTAAAGTGTGCTAAAGTACACGGTGTTCTCGTGAACGGCTCCCGGGCACATGACGCGCTCCTGGATCAGACATGTTAACAACACGCGCCGCCATTGGCTCCTTCCGCAGCTGGGCTTCCTGATGAACATCCTCTGTGCTGCAGTGGCCGGATCATCTGGACCCCTGCTTATCACAGCACCTTCAAATGGACGTCCCATTAGTTTTGCAGAGGTCTAAGTGGTAAAAAGCACCTTTCCCCTTCCCCAGACAAGAGAAATTTGGAAATTCAGGTTTTTAATATGATGTAAATTTAAGGCGTTTAACTTGGAAAGAAGGGTGAACACAATGCTTGGATATATTTAAAATAATTGTAAAGATGTTGAAAGGGTCAGGAATTTTAAAGGGCAGAGAGGTTGCTTTGAGGTTATGTAATGCCCTCCTAGTGACCTGTCCACCTGTGGGAATGTAAATCACCTGGGTTATGCAATTGAGCAGTTTAGTTTATCCAAGATCACAAATATAAGACATGCAAGAATTTTATTTTATGAAAGGTAGAACTGAGCTGCTTTGAGAATTAACCTTCTGTATCTTACCATTCCAGTAATTCCTTTCACAATGTTGTGAGGTGTCCAGTGACTATAAAGATTGTAATGCCATGTTTTTCTTCAGAGGGAGACAGCTGCGAGTTTGGCTCACAGAAGTATTTCATCCTGTGTGGCTTTGGTGGGATTCTGAGTTGCGGCACCACGCACACAGCGGTGGTGCCGCTCGACTTGGTTAAATGCCGGATGCAGGTCCGTTTGTGGAGTCATGTGGAGTGTGCGGCCCTGACACTCACCCCTGCATGTTACATATTGTGTTGTGATGCATGAGCATGTGTGTGTTGTGTTCCTCATATAACAGAGACGGGTGATAGCTGTGAGTTTGGTTCAACAAAATACTACGCGCTCTGCGGCTTTGGAGGTATCTTGAGCTGCGGTCTCACACACACAGCTGTAGTGCCCCTTGACTTGGTCAAATGTCGGCTTCAGGTTTGTATCATTATTGAGAAACAAAAGTTTGGCTAGTTGTAGATGGTCGAAATCTGTTCTAAGCAAGCATGATCAGGAGAGCTTTGTTTGTATGAGCATATTGTGTTCTTTACATAAAAATGAAACATTTAGAAAAATCCATTCTGACTCCTTTTGGGAGGCTTTGTGGATTTGTTAAATTAAATGTTGGATTTGATTCTCTTCATGCCTGCTTACAATGTGATCATTCTACTGATGTCAAGAAAATAACACACTTAAAACCCCTAATGAATGTATTCTGTTATTTTGAAATGGGTCTCTCCATGAAAACACCACCAGTTGCATCCGTGTTGCGTTTGTAACGTTTCTTGCAGGGTGTAGTGAAGCTCCTCAATATATATTGCAACTAAATCATCATACAAACCGTAGTAACTGATATGGGCTTACCTAACTGCGTAGAGATGCCGACTGTACCAAAGAAAATCAGTGTTTTGAATCCCTTTTGGATTGAAATTAGGCTACAGTGTCATCCTGAAGTATTCAAGTTAACAGATTTTGAGATTGGTCTAAATTGTTGCTTATTTTCAAACTTCTGTTATTCTGTTAATGTTGTTTATTGACTTGTCAAATGTTTTCCTATCTTAGTTTATTGATAAATGAATTGTTTTCATGCCATGTTGCATGTGCAATGGCTCGTAACATGCCTTATAGCTCATACGACATGACATTACACAGTGCTGATGTTACATTAATGGTAATATCAGCGTAAGGGTGGGGGTGTTCTTCAAAATTCCTCTTTCTGGAATTTTACCCTCATGTCACAGTTTGCTGTTCTCATGGATTGACCCAAATGCACGTAAATCCCATTTTCATCATAACATGGTACGCACTCATCATAACCAGCGAGTTCAGAGATTGAAAGTGAATTTTTGTTTCTGTATGTGCAGTGAGCTGCTACACTGATTGAATGTCTCGTTTAGGTGGACCCTGCAAAGTACAGGAGCATCTTTAATGGATTTTCAGTCACAATCAGGGAAGACGGTGTCCGGGGGCTTGCTAAGGGATGGGCACCCACCTTCATTGGATACTCCATGCAGGGTCTCTGCAAGTTTGGCTTCTATGAGGTGTTCAAGATCCTGTATGGTGACCTGCTTGGAGAGGTGGGTTCCACTGATAGCCAGACAGTATAGCCTCAACACAAAACTTGTTCAACCAGATGGCAGATATATCAGTAATAGGAAAACATGCATGTTTTTCAGTGTAAAAAATCACTGGCACCTTTATACAATACTGTCTATATTTCCTTCATTTGTCGTTAATTCCTTTAAATGAAAGGATTAATGGTAACCAGTGACCAGTTGGCATGTTTGCAGTATAGATATTCATTTAAATGTGCCTTTTTTTCCCAACAAATACTAATTTAATGGTCAATTTTCACTGTTTATGTTCTGGGTTTTTTCTTGTTACCCAGGACTCTGTGCTAATGATTGCTCATGTTTGCCCTTAAAAAAAAAAAAAGAAAAAAAAAGAAATTTCTCTTAAATCAGTTTGCCTATCATGTAATAATGCATAAACTTTTTCAGAGCATGCAACACTTTAATATTCCTTGTTCTGCTCAAACAGGAAAATGCCTACATGTGGAGAACCTCTCTGTACCTCGCAGCCTCTGCAAGCGCAGAGTTCTTTGCTGATATAGCCCTGGCCCCTATGGAGGCGTGTAAAGTGCGCATCCAGACCCAGCCTGGGTATGCTAACACCCTGAGAGAGTGTGCCCCCAAGATGTACGCTGAGGAGGGTGTCTGGGCGTGAGTACTTTTCTTTATTTCCAAAGAAGAGAAAAGTGTTGGGTAATGTTTTAGAGGCCTCACCATGTCATGTCCTTTAGCAAAATTGCTGCACACGTTCCTTAGATCCACCTCTGGGGAGTCTTTCAGCTCTGGTGCTGCTGCTCTCTTGAGTGTCTCAGCTCCAGGGTGGAGGCTCCCAGCAGCTTTTCTGGCTGTACAGTTGGAGGTGCTTGAGTCATTGACGTGTAAGAGCAGTCTACCTGCACCTTCAGCCCTGTCTCTGCCCTGGCTCCCAAAGTGGACTTCACCAGGGTAGACAAGCTGGAGGGCGGACAACATAAACTCTTCCACCAAGCAGTCTTGTTCATATAATGATGCTAAAATGATTGGAATAGAGTTAAAAACAGCTAAAAAAATCCAGTTATCACTGTGTAGATCAAAAACTGTACTGTTTAATTAGGACAGATTGCTGTATCATGATTTGCCATCAGTGTTGGGTATGACTTGGTGTCAAACACTGATT
Organism: Leptodoras nelsoni; assembly: GCA_028566375.1. Lineage (NCBI taxonomy): Eukaryota > Metazoa > Chordata > Actinopteri > Siluriformes > Doradidae > Leptodoras > Leptodoras nelsoni. Next base: position 9,450,571 of record JAOVVG010000010.1, read on the forward strand.
ATTTGGCTTTACAAAAGTCAAAAAGTCAAGCTATTTTCAGGAATTTTAAGGCTGCTAATATTTTAAAAGAATGTTCATGTGTCTGGCATCTATGGTGTAGATTCCTATATTGATGTTGCTTTGACAGGTTCTACAAGGGTGTGGTTCCATTGTGGATGAGGCAGATCCCCTACACTATGATGAAATTTGCCTGCTTTGAGCGCACAGTTGAGCTGCTCTACAAGCATGTGGTGCCCAAACCCCGTAGTGAGTGCACCAAGCCTGAGCAGCTGGTGGTCACCTTTGTGGCTGGTTACATTGGTAAGCTTGGCTGATTGCAGCCGTGTTAACCACTACACACACACACTAGGCTTGCAGTATTGCTTCTTTCAATCAGGTTAAGTAAATGATGACTTAACAAATGAGCCTAAATCTTATTGTTTACCACAACTTTAGTATAGTAAAGGGTAGGGGTAAAGATTAATTTGAATACTGACTACTGTGGTTTTAATCTTCCTTTGTAGCTGGTGTTTTCTGTGCCATTGTGTCCCACCCTGCCGACTCTGTGGTGTCTGTTCTGAACAAGGAGAAGGGAAGCACAGCAGCTGAAGTGCTGAAGCGGCTTGGGCCCATGGGTGAGTGCTTTGTGCCATTTTAATTTGGTAAATGTATACCGTTAAGATGTCTGTCAGGAATAAGAATGAGTACAGTAGATTAACTGCAAATTACTTGGTGTGAGCAGGGGGTGGGGGTTTACATGGATCACACGCTCCTTAGATCCACCTCTGGGGAGTCTTCCAGCTCTGAGCGTCTCTGCTCCAGGGTGGAGGCTCCCAGCAGCTTTTCTGGCTGTACAGTTGGAGGTGCTTGAGTCATTGGCGTGTGAGAGCAGTCTACCTGCACCTTCAGCCCAGTCTCTGCCCTGGCTCCCATAGTGGACTTCACCAGGGTAGACAAGCTGGAGGGCGGACAAGAACTTTTAATGTTAGTATGGAATGATTGGACCCGAGTGTTTCTTTCCTCTCATTTGGATCCTTTTTTTTCCCCTTCAGGTGTGTGGAAGGGTCTAGTGGCCCGTATCATTATGATCGGTACTCTGACAGCCCTGCAGTGGTTCATCTACGACTCTGTGAAGGTGTACTTCCGCCTGCCCCGCCCTCCTCCACCCGAGATGCCAGAGTCTCTGAAGAAAAAGCTGGGTCTCACAGAGTAGAGAACCACTCATTCCCCTGTGCATCACGTTCCCTCCTGTTTTCTATATTTAAGCTCCCAGTGCTACACTGTTCCTCCCAGGCTGCTGATAGTCTCGGTCATCCAGACACTGAGAGGGACTTCCTCCATGTATAGAATTTTCATTTAGAGTATGACATGAGTGAATTCCATCTGGTTTCAAACTATTTGTCAATAGTAAGATTAAAAAAAAGATCTGGAAATTGCAGGTGCGAAGCTGTCGTTCTGTTCAAATGTCATTTTGCACATACTCTTCTCAACTACAACTGGTATCAGTCTATCAAAAAGTATTCCATGTTCACTCACTTGCAGTAAAGCAGTGCATTATTTGGATATTCACCAACTAAAAGGGATGAAATAAAGAATGTCCACGATTAATATTACTTTGTCTTGAACTCCTTGAGTTGTTTTTATGCTATGGTACTGTCTAATAAAACTTCAGTCAGGTTTGATGAAATTTCTAATGATGAACCAGAATCTAAGATTTTGCACTTTGCTTGTTTAATAGGGATGTGGTAACAATCCACTGTAAATATGATTACTGAAATTCCCTTCAGTCAAAGAAATTACATCTGCTTTAGCCCTTGACTCAAGGCTTAATTCTGGCTCTGTTGCAAGTCCCATTTCCATGCAGCTTAAGGTGCTGGTTTTATATTCATGAATATGTATGTGGGGTTTCTGAGCAGGCAGACATGACATGCAAATTAAACACAAATACTTATCTGGTTCCCCTTGGGCCACAAAACCAGTGTCCTCCTTAAAGCAAATTGGTTTTCATGTCATATAAATCTGTTAATCCAAAAGCACAAAGTACAGGCTATTTTTGGTCACTAGTTTTAAAAACTTGATTAGCACATTACATTCTTTATTTATACACCTATGTTATAATTGGTTGTATAATACATTTCCTGACTTAAAATGCAGCAATTCCTATTTTCTTGAAATGTGCTAGGCTGGATAATGTGTGATGTTCATTGGTAAGTGTTCTTGATCCAGCATTCTCTAAACCAAGGGTTCTCAAATGTTTTACAGTTAGGGACCTATTTATGGACCCCTTTAGTACAGATTTTTCAACAAAAAAAAAAGTGCTATATTTAAATGTTTTTTGCCAACTTATCAGAGCTATTTTTTATTTCTGAACAAAACAACTGTTTATTAACATAATGTTCCATTTACATTATTTATAACCATAACTGTAATAATGGTGGGTTTTGGATGGATCCCATTCTGGGGATCAGTGCTGTGTCCTATAATCTACATTATGCATTACTAATTGGGATGAATTCAACCATCATTCCATTCAGGTCGCTGAAGACATCACTCCCGCTTTACCGACTCATCCTAATTTTATGAGAAAAGTTTCTAATTTAATGGCTTGTCCTTAATTCATTAGGACATGATTAATTGTAATTACATAAAAAAAAATGTAAGTGAATGTCAGTTTGCACATTTGGTGAGTTAAAAAAATTATATATATATATACATACAGGGGTTAGACAGTAAAACTGAAACACCTGGCATTTTAGACCCCAATAATTTAGTAGTATGGTGTAGGGCCTCCTTTTGCGGCCAATACAGCGTCAATTCGTCTTGGCAATGACATATACAAGTCCTGTACAGTGTTCAGAGGGATTTTAAGCCATTCTTCTTGCAGGATAGAGGCCAGGTCACTACGTGCTGCTGGTGGTGGAAAACATTTCCTGGTGTGCTGACATTACCCTGGATACCGTGGCTCTTGATACATCACAAAGACTT
>JAOVVG010000010.1:9497702-9508385 GCA_028566375.1 Leptodoras nelsoni
GAACCTTCACACTCTGCTCTTACTGGTGCAATTAATGAAGATTGGCCACCAGGCTGGTTCATTTTAACCATGAAACCTCCCACACTAAAATGACAGGTGTTTCATTTTCCTTGTATAACACCTGTATATATATTCTCCATACAATTCTGTCACACAGAGGAAACACATGCAAGTGCAAAACATTATATGGAATACTCGCCCAAAATCCTCATGGATCAACACATGGCTCGCATATGGAACTTGGAAGTTTTATATATTTTATATATATAAATATTATTATATATTTATTTAATGTGATGTACCTAATTTAAATAAAAGAAATACATGTTTGAATCATTTGTCCAGCCCCCATAACAAAAGAGACTACAGCAAAGATGATCATAGCTACATAATGTGACATAATGTGAACAGTTTTGGTCTTCCGCCTACCTGCCATGGTTTATTGAGCTCTGTGGTGCAGTCAGCATGCCCCCTGCAGAAACACAGCCTCTCTCCATGCCCTCTTCTCTGCCATCTGACTCCCCACACACACACACGCATGCAAGCACACGCACGTACTAACCTCCATCTGCCCACTCCCACACTGCTTCACCAGCTCAGTGTTGTGGGAGCAGCTTCAGAGAGGTGCGTTCGCAGTTCATTCCTGCACCGTCTTTAACACCTGTGTCTCTCTGTTAGCACATGAAGGCAAGTGTGGTGGATTTCAGGCTTTTGGTTTGTTGAAAATTCAACACAGATGGGCTGTGATAAATTAGAATGTATGACATTTGCTGAAAGGTGATCTTACTTCATCCTTTCTTCACCATGATTTGTCCATTTCTAAAACGTTATAGATACCATTTTGCCTGAAGTCATAAATGCAGCATGAGGCAGCTAACAGGTGCAAGAAATACACTGTAATGGCATGTGGGAGAAAATACTGAAAGAAATCTACAAAATTAGCCATGTGCACTCTCCTCAATGCTGCATATGACTCATATGAGAAAAAGAGAAAAGAAGAGATGGGGTGGGCACACATTCGCTGAGGTGATTACCTCTTCACTAAAGTGCTGATTGTACACAGTCATTAATCAGTGCTGTAATCAGGACTGAATTCTCCAATTATCTAAGAAATTCACATTTGAGTACTTGAAGATTTCTTCCCTCTGCCAAAGTAAACGTTGCTGGAGGAAGCAGAGCGTCTTCTCTTTTGAAGTAGAGGCGAGAGTATTTTTAGGTATGACACACATACAGTAGCAAAGGCTGGATGGAAAGGCAACAAGCACCAACACTTAGTGTGAGAGAGAGAGAGAGAGAGAGGAGAGAGAGCATCAGGTAATCCAGCTTTTGGACTGTGAATTGCAGATTGTGGAGATCTGAATATGGCCCAGATTTTTCTTTTTTTGGCTCTTTGTGCAGAAGAACACCTCCGGCCTGTTGACGTAAAGCCTTATGGGGGATGATTGAAGGACATGTTTCACACTTCCTCTGCTTCTCTTTTTCTAATGACTAGTTTGCCTGGTATGCTACTCTCGTGTAATATTGGTTATTACAGAGACTGAGACTAGATAGTGTTTAATGACTTAATTAAGTGGTTATATCATACTTACATTATCTGCCCATGGAAGACAGATACGGTGTACAAACAATATACCATACATAAAGTGCAGTTATTATGGTCCCTAACTCTCATTATTACATAAGTAAACATATGTCAGTGTGTGTTGGACATGCACTCATGCACTGAGTACTCCCACCGTAGATCAGCTGAGTGTTGATAAGCACACAGTCAGCCTAATGACGTTATAATTGCATCTTTGCAGGTGGTACATCTGTTTATCCAACATAAGCATCAGAAAAGAAGGTCAAAGAACCACAGAATGAACTGCCGTCTAGACACTGACCTGGATAGACCGTACACTTAGGTGATGGATGACAACATGGTCTCTACAGTAGAGAATTAATCATTAATTGATCTAATAGGTGTGCATTATGGTTTTGAAAACCTGCTAATACCAATAATTAAACATTTCTGCCCTAAGTTACGTATATGCAGCTTGAAGAGTATTTCTTGACTTCTAAGTGATGAAACAGAACCATGGTTAATTTCATTAGTACTGGTAATCGTTGTTCAATTACAAGGCCATGATTTATTTTACACACAGTGTCTATGTCCTTTATTTTTTGTTCATATGTCATTGAGATAATTGGATTGGCCAGGTGCCAGATGTGCAGTTCCAATGAGATTCTCTGAATCCTGACTGAGGAACTCAGGATGACTAGGAATTATCAAGCCTAAATAAAGGCTGAGACTTATAAGGGCTGGAAATGTCCCTATATGCAGATTAAATCTAGTACCAAACTGAAAAGCAATTTGACTGTTCATTACACTCCAGTGTGAGCTTTGGACAGGTTCTGATAAACCCTTTGGTATGGCATTTCTGTGAGCTCAGCATGATGTATTTCTCCTAAACACACACAATGACAGGCAAGCTGGTAGGAGGGAATGTGCTGTAGTGTAGGCCTTAGTGGGGAAGGTGCTGGAGCTGTGATTAATACTGTGTTGCCCTTTGCTGTTCAAGAGCGTCAGGGCGCCATTAGTATTCTGAACATGGAGGCCAGGAGTGTTTGTGAAGTGAAGCAGACGGCAACAGCAGAGGCCATGTTTATTCTGCCTGCTTCTCCAAGACAAGCATACACACGTTACAAACCTGTAGTGTGTATGTTTGTCTGCAAAGGGTTTTTAAATAACCTAACAGCTATGTAGAATGTGTCAGTCTCCTTCACCAGACATAGACTTGAGACTCAGGGGATGCTCTGTAGAAAGAACCCTTAATCTTTCACATATACGCTTAATAATTGATGTATTGCAACAGTTTTTATACTCTTATTCACGTCAGGATATTCTTTTGGTGCCCTCTACATAAGTATAGATTTGTTATGCGTTTGTTATGAATTAGTGTGATCTTGCGGCCATCCTTGTCAGAGCATGTTTTCTAAAGGCAAGGTTCTCTTTGGTCTGTGGCAGTGTCTCAGTGTGAAATGACTGCACATAGCCCAGTGATTCATTCTCCCAGCAGCTTTGGATGAAGCCCATAAAATGATGCTGAGGATGCACCATCAATCTGCATATACATACATCCACTGAGCCTGTCTGCAAGATAAACCTCAGGCATGAGTGTGGGTATTTAAACCCCTTGCCTTGCTGGAAAAAATATGAAACAGATATGATGTGTAGCTTGATACATGTTTTGGCAGAAGTGATACCTGAAGGCCAGTGTGGTAGATTTCAGGTGTTTGGTTTGTTTAAAATTCAACACAGATGAACTATGATAAAATAGAATGTATGACATTTGCTGAAGGTGATCTTACTTCATCCTGTCCTTGGGTTTGAGAAAGGCGCTATATAAATGTAATTTATATCCATTCATTCATTCGTCACCAGTATTTGTGCATTACAAAAACATTATAGATACTGTGCTACCATTTTGCCTCAAATCATAATATCAGGATGAGACAGTTAATATACTGATACACTGTAATGGCACGTGGGAGAAAATACTGAACAAAATCTACAAAAAAAAGTTGAAACAGAGAAGCTGGAAGAAGGAAGGTATAATCTCAGTATTATGGAAGAATGAAAATGTAGTAAAATCCCTTTTACATAAATCCTCTGTACATAAAATCTTCTATGATTTGTTTCAGTGCTTTCAGAATTTGTACTTAAACAACAGTGTAGATAATTAAAAAACAAACAAACAAGTGCATAAAGCATGTCTTCTGTGAAGTACACTGTGCCAAAAGTATGTGGATATCTGTCCTTCATACCCACATGTGCTTCTTTGAACTTCTCCATTCATCCACAAGAACATTAGTGAGGTCAGGCCCTGATGTTGAACAGGGAGGTCTGGGTTATGCTCTGGGTTTCAGTTCATGTCAAATGTAAGGTGGGGTTAAGGTCAGGGCTCTCTGCTGGCCAGTCAGGTTCTTAAACACCAACATATGCAGCCATGGATCTTAATTAGTGTACATGGGCTTTCTTATGCTTGATCTGCTTTGTTTCAGTGAAGGGAAACTGTAATGCTACAGTGTACAAAGATACTCATACATTTGTATGCTTCCAACTGTGTGGCAATAATTTGGGGAAGACCCACACATTGGTGTGATGGTCATATGTACACAGACGTGTACTGCATGTACATTTTAAGGACAATGAAACAATAAAGTTCATAGAACGCCTTTTAAAAAGGTGGGTTCTTTATGGTGTATATGTATTCATTGGAAGCGGTCATAAAATACAAGGTAAACACAGAGCGGAAAGCCTCCATTTCCTCCTGACTTGTGTATTACTACAGCTATTTAATACTATGACCCTACTCTAAACTAAATCTTAGCCTCCGTAACCAAAAGAAAATCTTCGAGCTTAGCTTTTTACATAAACACTACATTCTTCTGTTTTTAAACAAATCTACCTCTTGGGAATGAGCCATTTGTCTTCACAAGGGCAGAGCTGTCCCTGTTCCTATCAATATTCTCCATTTAGTCTGTTGTGGTGAGGTTTCTGTCTCCTGTTCATGTTCTCATTAGCTCTGAGTTTGGGAACAGCAGTCAGTGCCTATGGCCAATTGCCTCCTTGATGGCTACCTTATGATGTATGTCTCCACTGTGCAACATTACTAGCCTTCACCGTGTAATTGCAGTGCCATGACCAACTAAACACAGCAATAAATTACAACACTGGCACATTCAGCTTCTCTTCTGTGCTGATTTGTGCATGACAGTTATTGTGCCAAGAGGACAATGACATGCAGTGAGAATTGCTAAATACATTGAGGTGTGAGATGATGTAGAAGATTATAAATATCTGTTAGGGGGATGTCGTTAACCAATGTGTCTGTGCCAGGATTTAACACATAGTTCAGTTTTCCAAAGCAAAGTGAGACCCATGAAGGAGTTGGGGGACAGATTTATTCAAATGAGCACAGAATTCCCAGATAATTGATTCTGAGTTTGTGGTCATGTCATTGCAGCACTACAAACTCCAACCCATTGGCTGTTTATTGTTTTGAGAATTACCTAGTCTTTTTGATTTGTTTGATTCAGTGATTTTTAATAAAAATCAGAACCTGCACTTGTATCCTTCAATCTGGCTACATGACAGAAGATGTAGCCAATAACATAGATGCAACAGCTAAGACTCACCCCAAGACAAAGAAAACAGGCCCTGTTCATCACACGATTTAATGTTACAATCTCCTACTGATCCCAATTCCAAGAATCTCCAGGCTATGTCCTTGTCAGACATTTATCCATCAAGCCCCAACCCATGACTACTCACTCTATCTTACATGAATCCTGATTTATTGCAGCCATTAGCTGGAACATTGACAGATAAATCATGACCTTCAAGATCACCCTGCTCCAGTCTAGTATCCCCCAGGCTACATCTATAGAGGGCATATCCCTTCTAATTTCCACAATGCTCTTATCACTTGGGCTCACACTGCACTAGCCACAGGACACCCAGTGTCACTAAAGCTAACCTGTTCCTCTCCAATAAAATTGTGACAAGACAGTCAACACTTTTATCATATTATGTTCAATTTGTACCCAAGCCAATGTCCCCACTATACTTACCAGCAGGCTCTCTCTCCCTTTCCTAAACTATGGTTTAATCTTGCCAAGGCCCAACTACCAACCAACTAACAGCTTCTCTAAATCCTTCAGGCTTATCCTTCCACTGACCTTGTCTGTTGCCTGTGAAATGTTGGAATTGCTATTCCATCAAGTTTATTGCTTTTTCAGCATGTTTTTTCAGCATCAGCATTTGACATACTATTAGACACAAGGATACAGTTTACATCCCATGTCTGCTAGGCATATATGTAAAAAAAGAAGAATTTTCAGAATGACCAGAGAAATAATATGAATAGACACCAAAAGCGTTGTCACTTGGCAACACTTAACATAGCATTCCAATATGTACATGGAACACCACACCCTCTAATGCACCCTATAGTCCACGATTGGCTCTGGAAACGTATGAGAGAGCAAGGAGACCAGGAAATCTGTCATGTTTAAAAATGATATTTCCCATGATCCTAGCCAGCGACCATGTGACAAGATCCTCAATCAAACACCTATCCCCATTCTTGCTTATTGGATTACAGTCACATCAATAACCAGGACTCAGTCAGATACTTTACAAAGTTTCTCTGAAACAGGATATGTTAAATATTTGTGTGAAAAGGAGGGCTCTGTAAGTAGTGTTCCACTGCCTCTGTCACAGTTACTTGACCAGTTGAGTGTTAATGCTTATTGAGTCACCAGTCTCTGTGCTTTGTCAGCCGTTTTTTTTTAAACATGTTGTTGACGGCATCCTGTGCTCAGAAAGACTCTGCCTACAAATTGAAAATTCTAACTCTCAATAGAAGCCCTACAAAGCAAAGCACATTTTCTGAGAACTGGTTAAAATGCTCAATTACTGGTTTTTTTTTTTGAGTGAGTTCAGACTTTTTTTTTCAGATGTGCACTCTTACATTTAATCATTTACCTATTCATGGCTTGAACATCTGTTTTCTGAAATTCCTGTCACAGAGACATGGGTAATGCCTGCAATTTCAGTATAATGCCAATTACCAGTAACATGATCGTCACCCAGTGATCGTCATCATCATGCACATGGTCTGCAGCATTCATGCAGGAGCAGAATAGAGTACCATCTTCTCTGTTGCAATGAGGACAAGGACATTTTAATCTTTTGAATCTGCCCTTGTTTAAGAGTGTAGGACATGGCCTTAATTTGCTATGAATTCTTGAACAAAATACAGCTCTGAATGACCCAGATTTTTAATTTGTTTGAAAAATTGACTGATTTTCAGAGACTGAAATGTCAGTGGTTTAACATTCAGATTAAGTGCGCTACCATTCTGAGCCCTGTCAGGTTCTACAGTTTAGCAGGTAACTGAGACATGACAGAGTGCACATTTGGGATAAATATTATGGTAAGCTGACAAATGATCACTTGCCACACTACACATAATAGCACTTTAATATGCAGCATTTCATTTTCTTGCCATCTTCCTCTGAGCTCTAATCACACGTTGTGTGTGTTATCTGATGGCACACATAGTCAAGTGTTTACACAAAAGAGCTCCTAAGTGCACCTTTTCTTTTTTATGCCTGATTTTTACTGTCTACACACAGCAGACAGTGTTCCACCTAGAAAATGAGTAAAATAAGGCATAAAGGGAAAGGAAGGGATGAAGAATAGTGAGATTCAAAAGAGAAGGGGGAAAGAGTGTGAAGCTCAACCTTTGAGCTCTTTATCTCCTCACTGCAGTTGCCCATTGGTAGGTTTTGTTCCTTTTTGGTCTCATTATCCACTGTAACCTTTGACTTCATTGGTGATGTTCAAAACACACATCCAGATACTCTCCCTCTCACTTTCTCACTCTCTCTGACACCTTTTCTGACCCTGCTGTAGCTTTGAAATGTCAGCTGATATCTGCTAGTACTGCCTTGGAGCATACAGTAAGAGCTGAGGGATGCACACACATTGCTGAGTAGCAGTGTTGCCATTTTCAGGATTATAAAACAGCTGATACCACACCACGAAATGCGACTATATTTACTTTATTGTCTTTTTATATTTTATGTTCTTGCCTCATTATGTTCTTGCTTAATAAAAAGCAAGTAAATTAAAAGCAAATGAAAGGCAAATAGAATGCGGTCTGACACATCACTTCAGAATCTCCTGCCGGTGTTCAACTAGACTGAAATCCAGTTACTGCATGGTCCATAATAGAAGCTTTACAAAACTTTTATACTTACCAGCCAATTCAGTGAGCTCTTGTGCTCTGATTAGTGGACGGGGTTGTCCTGGAAGAGACCACTCCCATCAGGATACAAATGTTTCCTCATAGGATAAAGGTGATTGAGAACTTTGTGTTGATTTGTGGTGACTCTTCCTTTTAAGAGAACAGAGTCATTCTATTTGGACCAGAGTAGGAGTTCTCAATCTGTGTTGTAGCCAGGAACCCCAGACCCCTCAGTACATTTTTATTATATGAGCTTCATTTAAATGTGCACAATAAAATTGTCAGTGTATAGACACATCAATTTGTTCTATTTTATAAATGATTTATGAGCCTACTTGTTTTTGAGTCTTGGTCAGTTGAGACAGGCCAGCTACATTACATATTTTTTCTAACCATTATGGTTCTGTCTTATGGAGCCACATGACTCTTCTCATTGTATCCCACTCAGCTCTACATCATCCTCATTCTCAGGATGCCCACCCATCTCTCCCTGCTGTATTGTACATTAACTTTATGAACCCTCCACCTGATTTTTCTACTACCTATTTCCTATTGCTATTATTATTATTGTTGTTATTCAGGTGGCAATTGCAGCTTGTTCCAATACCTTTCCATTTAGCTAAGTGAGAAAAAATGCCTTCTGATCCACATTGGAGACTTGGTCCACTGCTTTGAGTAGTCAAAATAGATTTTTATTTTCTTTAGAGTGCTGTTTTATGACCTTATGATCACAAAAAGTAATTTAGCTACAGTATATGCATAATTATTATTTTAGAGTCAAGTCATATTGATTTGGGGCAGGCTGCAGGGGGGAAGATTGTTGTCAAAGGGCAGTTGGCAGTTGAGAAAGAGACAGAAATATAAGTCTAGACTTGCTCATATGTCCTGTGGTTTTTTTTGACAAGAGAAGAGAACAGAGGGATAAAAACAAAAAGGTAATGTAAAATTGATCCCTGAGACATTCTGACTGCTAGTGTGAAGGACACAATAATTGAAAAATTGTGCTACTTTAAATAAACATCACACACATTTCATTTCTGAGCAGGACACAGAGTCTTTCCAATCTCTGGGTTTGTGTCTCTCTCTGTCTCTCTCTCTTGCTCTGATTCTCTCTCTCTCTCTCTTTTTCTGTCTCTCTATTACTGCAGCCTAATTGTTCCTAACGAAGGAGTCGTGGTGCAGATGCAGGCTCTGATTAGGTGGATGCACCTGCTGACATTTCTCTCTCTCCCTGACTCTGTCTCTCCTCTGCCCTTAATTGTTCATTTCATTATTCATTTGCTCTCCAAATTGCTCTTCTCACAAGATCTAACACACGATCAAAGCTAACTGAGTCTCGGAAAAGATTATTGAATGAAACTAACTTGTATTTAAGTACTCTAAGAAGTACCTAGTAAGGGATTATAGCTGAACACATAAAATCACATTCTCAGTCCATTGAAACGCAGACATGATTTTAAAGGCCAATCAATAGTGTCCATGGCGCAGTAGCAACTTGTTCCTTTGTTGCAGTTCCAGCTTTAGATAAATCCCTGAAGCACTTAAATTGTGTTGCATGCTCTTAGAGTCTGCTGCTAACAATAACACTATAATGGATCGAATTTCAACATTGTGCTTTTTTCGAAAGTTATTCAGACAACATAGCTCATTTGAGAGAGCTCAGAGACTTTGAGGATTGGAACGGATTGGTTTTGTGCATAAAGGATGGAGGGAAACAATAGTGGGTATGATTCCTCAGTGCCAGTCAGTTCCAGCACCCTGACCATGCATAAACATGAGCCAGTCACTGCCACAGCCAGACACTAACACTGAAGAATGACAGGCTTCAGATGCAAGTGGAGATAAATATTGCTTCTGTATGCAGTTTTGATTCTGAGGTTATATAATACTCATGAATATGTAGGGAGCAATAGCAGTATGCAGATATTAACATATATTTCATTGATTTTTATTGCTGTGTCTTCTTTATGTCGGATATAAATTAACACATTTCTAATTTTCAGCTTAGAACCAAACTTACTGAAAACTCATTTAAAAAAAACAACAGCATCATTTCTTGGATTTACTGTTTAATGAATTGAGTGATATGGTGGCTCCAAAAAAGGACAGATGGATAATAAAATCTTAAGGATAATATAAAATTCATCCATCACATATTCTGACTGATAATGCAGAAGAAATAATAATGATAAAAGTGTTCTATGTTCTACTTTAACCTTATATTAAAAACTATAACCATCATTCCTTTTCTAAAATAAATTAAAAATGGACAGCTGTCATAGTTTCAGGCAGAAAATGGCACAGAATTATGTCTACTCATTAAAAAAATAGATATAATAGCAAAAATCCAAGGAGCCTTCAGGTTGATGTTTTGCAGCTCACACTTGTCAAACCTTTGTTTTCCAATTGGGAACTGGCATATGAAAGTGTGAACAGCCAATCAGATTTCAGTTGTCAAGATTCTGCTTCTTGCGACCTGCTAAATGTACGAAAGTTATCAGACAGTGTAGATGCAGGGTAGAGCACCTGAAGCCACATGTGGCTGTGAAGCTAATGCAACTGCTTTTTATAAGAGACTTAAAACCATTCCAGCAACAAGCTGAATGTAGAAATGGCACAATAATACCTTTTCTTAGTTCATTTTTGTATAAAAGTAATTTTTTTTCTACCAAATGTAAAATAAGTTTGATGTCGTTATGGTAACTTGTGTTGCTACTGTTATTAAAATGTGACCTTCTTGATGTTGTTACATTGTGTTAGATAACCTGTAGTTATCACTGGTGTATTGCATCTCACATATTCTAGGATGGTGCGGCACGGTGGCGCAGTGGATAGCGCTGTCGCCTCACAGCAAGAAGGACCCGGGTTCGATCCCCGGGTGGGG
>JAOVVG010000010.1:9534346-9549753 GCA_028566375.1 Leptodoras nelsoni
ATAATAATAATAATAATAATTCAATTTATATAGTGCCTTAAAGTAATTACAATTATACAGTATTTATTACAATTCATCATAATTCAGAGTCAGAACAGTGAGAGACCTAAGAAAGGACAGGAATAGGACTGAATCTTTCTTTGTAGGATTTTCTTCATTATTACACATTTGCTTCACTGAAGTTATTGGGCCAGCAGGAATAGAATATTAATTGTGTGCTTTCATCTTTCTTAACAGCATAATGCTCTCGAATGAGATTATAGTTCAAGTATTACTCGCTGCTTCAGTAATGACGTTAACACATCTCTTATTTGTCACATCATTGTGATTACTTCAAAGTGTTGTCCATCACAGCGACACTAGCCAATCACAGGCATCTGTGAGCTCATGCAGTATGTAGAACAGGGTAGATAGTGCGTTCCTCCGAGTGTGTCATTGTGTGATTGTGGGTGGGACCAAATGGGACAAAATGGGGCGAAAACACCTAAAGAGAGTGTAAAACCTTTTTAGCCATATTGTGGACACTGTGTCATTTCCTTTTGTTATCCTAATTAATACTGACTCTCCATGCTGATAGCTCTGAGCTCAGTGTAGCTCCTGTAGTTCTCTGTTGCTACTCCTGGCACGTTGCTGTTCAATAAACAGTCACATTGTTCTTTAAGCCAGCTGTTGTGTCTGAGACTGTGTTCTTTCAAACGCTCCTCGCTGCTGATGTCAAACTATAATAATATAGTGTAAGTGTGTAGTAAATGTGTGTCATGTCCTTTTTTGGTATACTCAGAAAGTAGATGTTATTTGGTGAGGTTATTTTGGTGTTATTGAAAACAGATCAATCAACGGGTTCTTTAAAAACATGAATTATGAACACGTGTTCTGTAACAAGTATATATGCAGTTATAAGGACTACATGGTTATTGATGAAATAGGATTTTTTTTCCCAAATTGAATTTGGGAAAAAAAGAATCTCGAGAATTCTATGACCACTTTTTAAGGACCAAGGTGTGTATTTATTACATTTTTACATTACATTTATATTTTCCCAACAGGCGTTTGTGAATGATCTCTTGTTGTATTGCTGAATTACTGGATCATTTGTACTGCAACAAGCTAAATCTTACCGCTATTATGTGAAATCTTAATCATATTACAGTACAAAGCAAACAGTGTGCTCTCCAAAAGCTGAAAGCAATCAAGCAATTAGATCAACAATTAGTTGTCTGTTCTTTTGCCAAAAACACTTTATAAACAGCCATATTGCCATTGTTCTTTTGAGAAATTGTTTGAGATTGTGAATTTAATATGACAGCCCTAACAGTAAAGTGGAGAAATACCACTACACTAAAGGAAACTGCAAATGATGCATAGCTATGCATTAATAATGTTTCTTATTAGAGGACAGAACTGACAGGACCTTTGGGATTTGTTTTTAGAATAAGGAGGAATAGGTGAGAGAAGGAGAAAGTGAAGATTATGCTCAGTTATAGAAGGGATTATCTGTCACTGCACTATCCTGTGTCACCCAAATGAGGATGGGTTCCCTCTTGAGTCTGGTTCCTCTCCCTTGTCATTGAGGGAGTTTTTCCTTGCCACCGTTGCCACCGGCTTGCTCATTAGGGATATCTGTTGGGGACAAGGCCTATAGGCCATGTCCTGATTTCCTGTCTTTGTAAAGCTGCTTTGAGACAATGTCCATTGTTTAAAGCGGTTTAGAAATAAAGTTGAATTGAATTGAGATATGTATGTGACAGTTGGTGATTAGTGGGAAGATGAGACTATTTGTTGTGAGAATTACTTTGTGAACTTTAAGTAACGGTTAGTTTACCCAGGCAAGCATTACACAATGTCATCAGTGAGAATATTTTGTTTGTTTGTAAGTGTAAGGCTTATAAAAATAAAGATCTGATTAAATAATTTATGTATGTGCCTTTTAACAGTAAAAGTATGGGTTGGACAAATTTCTATAAAATTTGTACACAAAAAGGAGGTCAAATGAGCTCTGAGCATTTCTTTGTAACGTCCATTTGACCGGTTTTTATAATGTACAAGGTCAGACTGCTGTCCTGTGTGTAATAGATGACTCTGAGAATAAATCCTTTAAACACCCCCTTCCCCTGCTGGTTTATTTCATTCCATCACCGTGTGTAATAAAAGCCACCCTCCTCTATCTCAGCCTGCTGTTGAATGACGTGAGATGACGTCAAGCATGGAGCTTGCACTTGTGAATCTGCTGAAGCCCTAGATTCAACAAATCAAGCCCAGGCCTAAAAGCATGAGTGAATTTGTCAGCCGGGTGAGTAAACTGATGCTGAAGAAGGTGTTGGGTCATGTGCAATATTGCATTTTCCTATTGTGCCCAGAGAATTACTGCATGCTGATGGCTCTCAGGGCTGTTTGTGAATAACATTCACAGAATGTGAATGTCATTCTGTTTATAATAAAAATATTGCTACTTGTTTACACTAGTTCCCCAAATATAACAAGCATTTTGTGTCTAGTTCTATTGCAGTCTATTTCTAACTGGGCGCGGCCAGCTAAGAGTTACTAATTCTACCGCTTGACTCAGCTCTTACCACTTTCAGCTTTAAACACAACCGACTGTTATGCTGTCATTATCGAAAGTCCCCTAAAAGGTTTCACTAGGTGCTTCTTATGTGAATGACGTAGATCAATGAAATCACAAAAACAATACTCTGCTAAGCGTTAAAAGCTCCACCCACTGCTCATGGAGACTCTGACACGTTTGTACACAGATATAATGAATACTGCTAATATTGTACATGAGAAGAACAGGGACTTGATAAATAAAGCTATAGTGCCATTCAGTAACTAGTTTCCATTCTCATTGTGACCTCTTTAGTCACGTTTTCAATAGTCATATACTTTCAGTGATAACATTAAAACTGATTTCCGAATGTTGCTTTTGTTTCGATTTTTATAATGTACAAATTGCTGATTTGTTACTTGTTTATCTAGCTTATGTATATTGTGAGGTCTGTATTGATGATTTGAGACATTAAGCTATCACATAGCATGTACTGTCTACTGCCATGTGGGGTCCTTGTCCCCCATTGAGCATTTAGCTGTCTGTGTGTGAAAGTGAGGGACAGAGGTATAAGAGTATGTGCACGCATTCATGCAAACACACCGTACCTAATGACACTTTATTATATATGAATGGATTAGCAGTGACAGATGCTTCCATCTGACTTGCATACATATAGAGCTAACTGATTTGACAACGTCTATGGTGTGCACTGAGTTGGCACAGAGTTTTCATAATACCTTTCTGGTCCTGTATCAAACACCCATATCCTGAAGAGCAGCAGTTCTCAACCCTTTTCAGTCTAAGGTCTACTTAATGATGGCATGAGTCCCTCACAGATGGCCATAAGAGACACAGTACTCTTCTGATGACATTAAGGCAAACTTATGATGTAGGTGCAGGATGTAAACTGTGTTTGTCTGACACATATCTGAATCAGTTTTAAGAATGTATACCTTTTTATTTTACATTTGTCTTAAGCAGATTTTATTCTTTCTTTGGAAAGAATAAATTGTGAATGAAATGCAGTGATCTATAGACAGATTCAGACATTCCTTACAGCTAGGGCCAATTAACCATAGTCATTCCACCTGCTGGAGAACTGGTGGACTGGTGGAGACCCATGCAGACGCCATGAGAACATGAAAAACTCCAAACATGGGCTTGAAGCAGGGACCTTGGAGCTATGGGCCAGCAGCCCTGCCCACTGTGCCCCCCAGCAGAATTAATAAACTAACACATTTCTAAATTATTTAAATAGCCAATTTTCAACATTTGAGATTTTTCTGTTGGCTTGCCTGTTCAAAACATTTAGTGTTTGCTAGAGCATGCACATGAATAGTAGCTTCTTTATAGAAAATACTTGCATTACTTACCAGACGGTCGTCTTATGAATCTGTTTATGACTGGCGCTGTGAGGAGAGGACAATAAAATTCATGTCAGAAACAAAATTTCATAAGAGACTACAAAACATGTATTCATGTTTCAGTAATTTATTCCAAAATAAACATGGATTCTGACCGCTTTGAAGTTGATATTGTCTAATTGGCATTCATATTCAGCGAAAAAAAATAAAGCATCACCACTGGCCATAAAAAGCACTTAGCTGTGATACAATCGTCCTCTCATGAAAATTACATTAGCATGTTCAGCCAGCAATGCCATTCAGCTACCTTTGTTCTGAAGTGAATGAACAATTTCCTCAAATGAGCAACACATGGATATATTCTAGTTATTAAAAAAATGAACCCTACAAATAGACATACGTAGTTATAAAACCTGGGGGGGCAATTTTGCGTTTTGTCAAATGCTTTAAAGAGTGTGGGTGTGCACGGAGAGAGACGCAGAGAGCAGCTGCTTCGGGTTAGCGTCTATCCCACATGCAAAAGAGCTTTTCCATCTCAGGCTTCATTAAAGCAGATTCTTATTCATGAAAGGTCCAGAGCTCTTTATGGCGGTGTTGCCAGGTCCACAGGGCTCCCATGGATAGGAACTGCTTCTTCAAATGAATTTTTACACTTGTGGGTTGGACGTTGTGCTTTTGCATACATTAAGTGACATTAATCTTCTGCAGGACAGAAGTACTAGATGCATGCCCCATGACTGTAATGTTCAGATGTTTCAAACTATGCATTGATTTACACATCCCATTTCCAGAAAAGCTGGGACACTTTCTAAAAAAAAGGGTAAACTTTAATTTCTTAAATTGCTTGAGCTTTTATTTCACTGATAAAGGTACAAAAAAATGTTCACTGTCTTCACTGTCAAATCTAATTGTATTCTTTAAATATAAGAACAACAAAATGTGACACAAAGTCTAAGCCTTTGGTGGAGGCTCCATTTATACTCAATCTTGATGACCTCATCAGTTACCAGCTAAACTGCTAATTGTGGAACCTTACAGTGTTACTTGTATAACCGTTTCAGTCTTAATTTGCCTCTGTCCCAACTTTTTTGAGTGCGTTCTAGGCATCACTTTCTCGATTTGTTTATATTTATCATATTTATCAAATAGTATTAAGTTGATAATTGAAAACACTGACATTTTTTCTTTGTCCTTTTATCTGTTAAAATAAATGACCGGGTGAATTAAGAAGGTACTGAATTTTAAGAAAGTGTCCCAACTTTTCAGGAAATGGGGTTTGTAAATGGTAAAAAAAAATAATGTTGGATCTACCCCATTTTCTGAACAAAGCCGGTCACATTTTGATAGAACATTACTAAACCGAATCACATCTTATCTTCACATATTGAATCACTGCCTTAAGAATCAAAATCACACTGTATTGTGTGGAAGCCTGAGTTTTACACTCCTATCCTGTGCAGCGGAGAACTCCTAAATGGATTTTTTAAAATTAATTTTAAATGTATACGTGTATGATTGAATTTGAGGTGGTAAAACGTTGGCTTCTCTCTATAATTCTACAGGTGTCTTGCTCTAACTATTTACACACTGGAAGGCAGCACAACATCCTGTGTCTGAGATGTAATTATTGGTTAACTTTGTTTATAGATAACAATTATGGCGGATGACATACCAGAGATGTCTGTGTGCCGCTCCTCCACAGTTTAAATCAAAAGTATGGGGGAACTGGACATGAGCCACTCTGAATAAAGCTTTAGAGCTATGACTCAATTTTTTTTACATGGTTCACGTTTTTAAAATTGTAACAAACAATCTGAATTAAAAAAATAATTTTAAATCAGGATATTCATAGAATCTCAATACTCACAGAACAGTAATATCGAATCAGCACCTAGGTATTGTGAGAATATCGTATCGGCTTTCCCTTGTGATTCCCATCCCTAGGTACTACAGTAAAATAAAATCAGTAACAGTCACATCAAATCTACTTTTACTTTCTTATAATCCATTTTTTTGTCAATATACTGTATAAGATAATAGGATACAGTCTTTTAATGCTGCTCAGTATTGTATGGTACAATATACTTCTTCTTAGTGTACCAAATATGCGAAGGGCTTCGTTTGACTGGCAGTGGAGGAACATTTATGGACCTGGCAACCCTGCTTTACAGGCTCAGCGGATGGAGGCTGGTGATGTTGCAGGATGGTGCTGTCCAAGATCTGTAGTAGATCTTCATCTCAGCATATTTATATAATATTTAGCAATCTAATAACAGACTGCGTGCAGAATTGTACACCGTGCTAACGTGCTCTATAGCATGTCAAAACAACACGCCCCCATAGGCACTATTTTACGCAGACGCAGCCACACATTTCATTAAAAGCGCATAAAATAGAGGCGAATTAACCTGCTGGTGTACCACTCGGATTAATGTACATTCATGACAGCCTGTAATTCAGCTAATAATAATTGCATTATTGATGCCTGTTCAGTGTTTAGGATGGGGAACATCAGAGCCACATCACGCACACTGGATGTTCACAGATCACATGCAGTGCGGCGGAGAGATTGTGCCGAGCGCACCGACCGCAGCGCGTAACTGCGTAAATGAAGCACAAACATTTCGAGCAGCCCGGTCTGTTACCTACGAATTCCTCATCGTCATCCTCGTCCTCTCCGTTCTCCGAGTCGATTTGCATGGCCTCCTCGATGAAGTTAACGGCTTTGCCTGCACGCAGAGCCGGATGCTGCTCATTGCCGAAAGCGGCCGCTCTCGCTTCGTTCTCCTTCAGCTGGGTGAAATACTGCAGAGCGAACTCCAGGAGATCCCGCGGCTGATTCCTCAACACCTCCACCGTAAAGCTCTGCAAAAGCTCCGTCAAGCCCTCGGGGATTTCTATACTCATTCCTGATAGCAGAGCTCCAGAGGAAGACGTGCAAAATGCAGGCAGGGCTCGGACGCTAAAGCTCCGTCTGCGTGCTCCGTCTCGCGTCAGCTGAAATGAGCGGAACCGACGACTGACGAACCTGTAATAATGTGGAAAGCTCGCGCGATGGACCTCCTCTCACAGTCCCATATGGCGCCTGTTTCCATTTGTTTTTGATGCCGTTTCTTTTTCTAGTTCGTCCACATAAAAATGGCAGAGAATCCGACAGAGAGCATCCTCTCGCTGTTTTTTTTTTTTTACGCCGCTGGCCACGGGAAAGCCGCGCATGTGACCCGGGTTACTATGGCAACCGGGCGGGCAGGGATTGCGTGCGCGAGACTGCAGCAGCGCGGGAGTGAAGTGGACACACACACACACACACACACACACACACACACTGGTATATCTGCTGAACACAGCACAGCCTGAGTTCCCACCATTATGATCTGATCTAGTACTGATACTCTGCTGCGCGCTTTCTCTACAGCAGTGTGGCAGATTACTGAGGCCCACAGAGAACCTGACTTGCAGACCAATCACTGAGCTCTGCTTTGGTAAAAATGAGTAAATAGTGTGTGTGTGTCTATATACATGTCACTTTAAGGGCGATGGAAGTGCCATTTGTGTTCCACTGATACTAAGAAATATTTACAGATACTGGTGAAGTATATCTCTTATAAAAACCTGTAGCACTAAGGTGTAAATCCATTTAATATACAATATCCTGCTTGAAACATAATTTTCTATGAGTCATCCAGTATAGCTTGTGAAAAGGTATCCTTTTAGTACCTACAACATTCACTCAACCCCATTAGCTGAACTCCTTCAGTCCTATGACGTATTTGAAATATTCCACAAGTCACATGTTTAACAGGAAGTTGCATCATCCACATTTCCTGAAGGCCTCTCATTCTTCTTTATTTTAGTTCTCTCATTGTTTTTCTTCATTTACATTAATAGTAGGTCAGGTTGATCAATCATCATTTGCTCGCTCAGTTTCGGTAACCGCTTTATCCTGATCAGGGTCATGGTGTGTCCAGAGCCTATTGCAGGAACACTGAGCATGAGGCAGAAATACACCTGGGATGGGACACCAATGTACTACAGGGCATCATGCACACACATGTAGGGGCAGGGGTGGCTCAGTGGTTAAGGTTCTGGGTTATTGAATAGAAGGTTTGGGGTTGAAATCCCAGCACCACCAAGCTGCCACTGTTGGGCCCTTGAGCAAGGCCCTTAACCCTCAACTGCTCAGTTGTATAAATGAAATAAATGTAAGTCACTCTGGATAAGGGTGTCTGCCAATGCCATAAATGTAAATGTAATGCACACACATTTTCACACCTGGGGGCAATTTGGGAAGCTGGGAGGAAACCAGAGAACCTGGAGGAAACCCACACAAACAGGGGAAGTTTATACGCAGAATCTCCACGCAGACAGTCGCAGGAGCTCAGGACTGAGCCCAGGCCTCCTGAACCTGGCACTGACAACTCCACCTGCTGCACCACTGTGCTGTCCATGTGCAATTATAGCTTGAAACAAATGTTGTCATGAATCATTAGAAAGTTCACATTTGAGTGTTTCCCCTGCTCTACCACATTGATTTTAACTAATCAACAGCATTCCACAAGTTGAAGTCAGTGTGTATGAGTGGAGAAAATGCAGTTACTCAAGGACCAAAGTAGGGAACCTGCGGTCTGAGTTCAGTTCCTCGTGTTACATTACAACAGTAATACTATAAAGGGGAGGAAGTGGATGATTCCAAAGACCTTGCGTAGACGGGAATCCTGAGAGGACTGTAGGAACTAAAATTGTTCAAAACAAGGAAGCCAAATGCATTAACCTGTGAGTGGACCCAAACTTCCTACTGGTGTGTAACTACATTAGCCTAAGCTCCAGGCATAACATGTTGATATGTTGATACATGACATAATAATGTTAGTGCTGCTGATTGTGGACTGGAAAAAATCTCGTTCTTTCTCTGATATTTGTCAGAATCCATACACGAGTGGCACAGGACTGGAGTTAAGCCTTGCTAGCTCAATTGCCATACCACTTCTCCCCACTACAATTTCACAGCTTTTATACATTTGAATGTGAATATACTGGCAAAACAAAATAGAAATCCTAACTGTGAAAAGAAAATGCCTTATTCATGTGCTGATTTTGAAAACCAGCCCGTCAAACTGCTCCTGTAGAACAAAACACAATATGTGATTTAACGCTGCATTTTTTATGCAGAGACATCATTGCAGATGAGAAAGCATTGGTGCAGATGGAAACAGTAGCCTTTATTATATAGATATTGTCCAAGGCAAAATCTATTTTATCCTGAACATACAGACGCTGGCACAAGCCTAATACAGATGATAAAAGGATGACTGGAATATCACAAACTTGTGCCCCTACCTCATTTTCACCCTGGGCCACCCTGAGAAAAACTCCCTATATATATATATATATATGCCACTCCATATAAAATGCGCTAGGCACAGCCACTAGCTCTGCTTTTCACACTGTGTATCTCATCATGCTGAAGCATCCCATGTTTCACAACCAGAAGCAATTGCTCATAATTCCTGAGTGTACATTTCTAACAGAAGATTAGGGTTGTTCTGGGTCACTGGGGTATGTTAAATCTCAGACAGACTGTGAGATATATTTAGACAGCAATCTATACAAATTAGACTTGCCTTGTTGCAGAATGGCTGATTGTGAATTCATGTTATGTACAATGTAATACAGTCATATTTAAGTCAATGTGAGTTAAGTGCACACAAGGGGAAGACTTACACCCCAGACAAAGCAGGGCTGATGAAATGTAGGAGAAGCATGGCACAATAATGCAAATGTCAGGACTCAAGCCTCGGGCCTGAGCAGTCACATTAGTGCTATGAGAAGGTTTTCTAGCTGAAGAAGGTCAGCACCAGTGTGTGTGTGTGTTAGATAGAGAGAGAGAGATTGATGTTGAATCAGAATAGTATGACAGTGGAAATTTAATAACACGTGTCCTATCACTTATATCAAAATCAATACTTTTATGTTCATGTCACAAAAAGTGTACACTGATATTATTGCAGTGAGCAGGATTATTTTAAGGGCAGTTTACTAGAAAAATAAAAACAAAGACAAGCCTGCCATCTGCTGCTCAGAACAGAGCATGTCGTTTTATTTTCTATTTAACGGAACAAATATTATTCCAGTAACATTTGCACCAGCTGTGTTTTTCCAATAAAATCTCAATGAACACAGGAAATGTTAAGTTTTTTGTTTGGCATCTGAAAATCTGTTACATAATAATAATAATGCCTCATTAGCCTTTAATAATGTAGGAAAGTAGGAAAAGAGGGAAAGCATGACAAGATCTTTCATATACCCATATAACTATTTATATCATTTAAGAAAGTAAAAAATGACAATAAGAACAGACAAAATTAAATAAAAGAGCAAATTTGGTGTTCAAATCTAGATCACACATTATAAAAATAAAAAGAATTATATATACCACTTTAATATTGTGTATAAAGGTTTTATTTGTTTTCCAGGATTTTTGAATAATAAATTGAATATTAATTTATTTATTTATTGAGCTCCAGTTTTGAATGAAAGATAGTCCATTTAGGGGGGAAGCACTGTGGCTTGGTCGGTAGCACTGTTGTCTTACAGTCCTGGGTTTGAGCCCAGGTGGGAGCAGTCTGGGTCCGGTTTCCTCCCACAGTCCAAAGACATGCACTTTAGGTGAATTGCCTCATGACTGTGTTTGAAAGTTGAACTTGCGTACTGATAGAAAAACTTGTGTATTGATGTAACCTTGTGCCTGTCATGTATAGCCACTAATGTTGAAATTATGTTAAAAACTCATAAACAAACAAACAGTCAATTTAAGAGCTGAAAAAGCTCAAACCTCTGGCCCAGATCGACTTTAATGGACTGTTCCTTTGCTAGGCAGATCATGGTGATGACTGTGCATTTGCTGTCTTGTCCGAGATGACCAATGTGCTAGACTCAGGCTGGATTGGAGCCGAGTCGCATATAATGATGGCATCCTTCCAGCGTCGAGCGCCTGATTTACTATTATACTCATACACTCTCTTTGTAACTAGAACAATTCGGGGATCAGAAAGGAGAGGTTCAAAAATCTTTATCATTAATCATTAAACTTGTGTCAGACAGAAGCACAAATATTATTGTGACCTTTGTACCATTGTTTTAATTTATGTAGCTTTTACATAAGAATAATAACACAAATTATACTATCTTGTCACTCAGTGTGAACCATCTTACCAGGATCTACTTCCTCTCTATCGAACACAGTGTTGACCTTTGTCACCTCCTGTAGGAAAAAGCAATTTATCATCACATCTATGGGCACAGAAAAAATAACATATAATGTACACCAGGACTCACCGTTATCACCTCTTGCATGGGTGATGCTACTGAGAACAGAGAGGGCAATACTTACTGCAAGACAGTTTTGTATATTTTCTGGCTTAGATACTATTGGTTTTGTGCACCTACCTCTGTCTGAGATGCTGTGGACACAAGGCAATAAATAAATATTTTTATTTTTGAACTGTGTGTAGTTTTTAATTTTAATTAATTCTTTTTTACAGTTGCATGACTTATGTTTGTTAAATGTTATAGGGAAAACCCTTTGCTTTACATCTTCTAAACAAATATATGTTACAAATGAAATGCATCCTGCAACAAGTCAACAATCCAGAATATAATATAAAATCAATGTAAAAAAAAAAAAGAATAGGGGTTTTGCAATGACCACAAAGGACCTCTACAGACATTTGAGTTAAAGGAGCTAGGATATAAAGAATAGTCTTGCCAAGCAAACTGGTAAAGTTACAACAGAGATGTCAGGAAGAATGGAGGGTGAGTGTTACGACAAAGAAGACAGGAAAAGCTCTTCAGATGAATGAGGTTGAAGGCTGCTATTCAGGCAAAACTTTATAGAGGATAAGCTGTTAGGTTTAAGAAGCTAGTAGCTTTTAGGAAGTGAGATGCAAACGTTTGCAAACTGATGTCATTTTGTTTTTGACATTTCATAACATGCCCTATCTGAAACCTAACATACAAAATGTGTGCTACAGATTAAATTTTTTACAATCCCATATGCATACTTTTGCATTGTACCATATATATTTGTATTTGTTATATAGAAACAATAAATATAGTTTTTAATTACATTTATATTTTCTAAAAAATAAATACAGTATATATAAATATATAATTTATTATTAAAAAAATATATTTAAAAACTAAATCTAAATCTAAAAACTACTATGAGAGAGAGAGATAGATATTACATAGATAAATAATAAATAATATTGAAATAATATTAAATATAAAGATTATTATTTTAATATATAAATAATAATTCTATTAATACAATTTATAAAGTAAAATACATATTAATAAAATGTGAACTAAAAAGAATACTCACAGTTCCTCTTTGCCATCTAATCGTGTGGGAGCACAGCAGTGGCATGCTTTATTAGAGAAGTACATGCAGGACTTAGGCAGCAGGTAAGCCAACATGAGCAGGAGAAGAAAACTTCCCAGAGCAATGACAAACCACACATACCAGTCACCTGTATGGAATGTATTTTTCTCCACATAGATATACGTGACTCTGGGCTGAAAATATACACAGACCAAAGATTAGCTCTTAATCATAAGCTGTGAAAGGATATATTTCCATGTAGCCTTTTGTACAGTAGATCCTGACATTCTTTCTCTCCTACTTCAACTTGGTTGTTATAAACAAAAATACACTACAGCCTCTCTCTGACACAAGGTCTTTGAGCCCCTCTTTTTCACCATATTTCTTTTAGTACAAGCTGTAAGCTGCAACCTGTGAACTATTATATTTCAGGAATCTACACAAAATAGCCCAAACTATTGAAGCAGGGGAAAAGTCAATAGGCAGAGGTATTTGAATGAATGAATGAATGAATGAAACTTTCATTGATCCTTTCCCATAACACCTTGGTCTTTAAGATGCTGTTTGGGTGTGTTCTCTAAGAATCCCTACACTTTCCAGGAACAGATTTATTTATAAATCTATATAAACTTTTATTTTCTATTTATACACTTTGATTGCATTCAATGACTTATGTGACTTCTAATAGTAACAAGTCACAACTAATTATGGGGTTTCACAGCAATGGGGTAAATGCAATCATTTATACAATACTTATAGACTTAACTTTTACTTTTTTTTATTAATTGGCAATTAATTAAATATGATTTCTATATTCAAGGGAGATTAATACTTATGCAAGCATCGTATGCTTCCTCTAAGCCAAATCATACAGCAGCAATGCTTACTAATGCAAACACTTAGTGTAATTCCATCTTTATTGGCATTTCTGAACTCCAGCGTATTCAATATGCAGCTGCCTTAAGTCTTTACGTACACAAGGGCCCCATCTGCTGGTCTCACTACCTGTTCTATAAGGAGTCAAGTATAAGTGTTTACGTCTCACAGTCAGCACATCACTCCACCTTGCAGTATCTCCCTCAACTTCTCCAAAAAGTCTACTTTCCTTGCCTTTATGAAATTACAATGAATGTATGCAAACCTACAGTGCTTGTGGTGATGACCGTGGTGATGTGAGGATCAACTACTCGCACATTGATGATTACAGTGCCAGTCTGAGGAGGGGCTCTCCCACTCTCATGCCCTGACTGAAGGTTGGCATCGGAAATCAGTGCTGTGAGTTTGTAGTCCCACAGTGTGTTCAGCCCGCTGCTGAAGTCAAATGGTGTTAGCAGGATCAGACGGCTCATGTTTGAACCTGCGCTTGGTGAAAAGCCAAAATGGTTGTTCACATTACTGGCTCCTAAGATGGATTGAGACAAGATAGTTGCCATAGGGCTTGTAACAAAAACACTAACCCAATGGAGGTACAGTATATAAATGCTGATAGCGATCTTCAGGCAGAGCCTGTCAACAGGAGATATGAAGCATGTATTCTATGACCAATCTTTCATTTCTAACAATAAAACCTAAAATACTATACTATATGTGTTTTTTTTTTGTTCTATACATACAAGTGATAGCCTGGAACAACATATCCTACTTTCTTGGAATCTATCACTTGACTAAAAGTGGTCAAAAAACAACATATTTAAATTTATATAAGTTATTATCATTAAGTATCGTACCAGCATTGTTATACATATACCTGAGATAGAGTAGATGAACGAAGCGGGTGGAGAATCTCTGTCTGTGCAGGAAAGGGTGAAACCTTGGACAGCTGTCCCTAAACGCTGATCTACCGGGACTACTAGGTTTGTGTTATTGGGTCCACACACTGGAGGCTCATCATTAGCCTCTGTGACATTAATGACAACCTAAAAGAGGAGAAACCACAGTGAATTCAGAGGACACTTAATTCTGCATTAATGTACTCATTATTAACACACTGACTAGGTTCTTACTGTGGTTGTGGCAGAGCATGGCCTGATGGGATCTCCATCCACCACTTTGATGATTAGCACATGTGTCTGCATGTCCTCATAGTCAGGGTGAGTGAGCAGGGTTATCCGGCCCAGTACAGGGTCCAAGTGGAACAAATGCCTTAGACCACCTGTACCTCCACCAGACACTATAGAGTATCGCAATGAGGTTGGAGGCAAATCCATATCAGTGGCATGGACCGAGCCAATCACAACACCACCTACAATAAAAAAAATTATGTCAGCTTTGGGCAGGATATCATAAAAAGCCTGTAGACTATGTTTAAATGTTTTTGCTTTAATCAATCAGCATCTTAGGGCTTGTATTCTTTTGTATTCTTTCTTGTAAACAGTTGTAAACTTGTTGATACTTTTTGATACCTTATGCTAGGTCAGTGCAAGTCACTGCTAGTTGCAGGATAGGAGGGCTGCTAAAAAGAATGGAGCTAAAGACAAACGTTACTTACTTCCAAGAAGTTCAGAAATAGTATAAAAGTAAGACACGGGATGAAACATAGGAGCAAACTCATTAACTGGGGTCACAGTCACGTAAATAAAGGCATCTCCTAGAAAGAAATAAAAGCCAAAACTTTCAAACAGAGTGCAGTCAGATACTGTGTGCAGGGAACTTGTTTAGATAAACTCAACTGACGTACCCTTTAAATTGATGTCATTTTTATCTGCTGCTGTAATCAACAGGCTATATCCATTGCCTGCATAGAGATTGCCAGGATCTTCATAGTCCAAACTACCATTCAGCTGTGGGGAATTATGATCAACTATAAGTTTTAGAAAATACCCAAAACAGAGTAAACATTTTTCACAATATTTTAAATGTAATTTATTTCAGTAATACATTATAATTCTTTACCATTAGTGCAAAACAGACATGCAGTATATTTACAGGCTAAATACAGTACTGTGCAAAAGTCTTAGGCACCCTACTGTTTTATACAACAACTTTTGTTATTGATGTTTTGATGCTTTTTTCTGTATTACTGAGTCAATAGAAAAAAAGGAGTCTGTATGTCCTCCCCGTGTCCGTGTGGGTTTTCTCCGGGTACTCCGGTTTCCTCCCACAGTCCAAAGACATG
>JAOVVG010000010.1:9584534-9595604 GCA_028566375.1 Leptodoras nelsoni
CCACTATCCTGCAAGAAGAATGGCTTAAAATCCCTCTGACCACTGTGCAGGACTTGCATATGTCATTCCCAAGACGATTGACGCTGTATTGGCCACAAAAGGAGGCCCTACACCATACTAATAAATTATTGTGGTCTAAAATGACAGGTGTTCCAGTTTCATTGTCCAACCCCTGTATGTGGGTGCACATTCCCTATTCCCATCAATCTACACAAAGCTCTGCCCCAGAACCTACATTTGTCCAACTAATGTTAGTATACTGACTGAGATAGCATTAGCAAATACTGTCATAACCTCACTATTAAGGTTTTGTTTTCATTTTTTAAATGATCAGGCAGCACTTGACAATTGGGACTAACAATGTATGTAGAGAAACAGATGGACTACAGTCTGTAATTGTAGAGCTACAAAGTGCAGCTATATGTAAGTGGAAGTGAGAAAATGGACAATGAGTACAGAGAAAAGGAGGTGGTCATAATGTTATGCCTGATCAGTGTATATCTTTTCTCTGTTCCAGAAACTTTTGCAGGATTTAATCTGTGTAGAAACACAAAGGTTTTATTTTGTTTTATTTGTCATTCAGTAGCTATTAGAGAGGTACAAATATACAAGACTAACTCAAACCAATGACCCATTAACATTGTACAGTTCCTGTATGTTGCTTGTCAGCAGCCATATTAGCACACGACACGCGCCCCGTCTTGCGTAAGCACCGGAAGAAGCTTCATGACGCAAAAGCACCGGAAAAGGTGAAAGGGGGAAGACGGCGAAACTCGGGGAAACGACTGGAACAACAAAACAAGAGACTGGAACCTGCTGGCGTCCTGACCGGCGGCTCAAATTATCCTTTCGACCTCTTCGTCAGGCAGACGAGCGCGGAAAAAGGGCACGGGAGTGTGAATTCTCGCCGCGCCGCTGCTGTACTTTGTGTTCCTCCGCTCCAGGACATTAATCTTCGCCAGCTGAAGCGCACAGACACAGTTGGTTAGCCGAAGTTAGCTTGTTAGCCTGGCAGCTAGCCGTCGCTAAACGCAAAGTAGTAATGTTTCGTTAGTGCTGAAAGTAGAGTCGCTCGATTTTGACAGCAGGTTCGTAAACCAGTAGGGATGGGACTCAAAACAGACACGAAAGAAAAAGTCAAATTGGTTAAATCCGTCTTCAGTGTAATGTGTGCTATAGAGTCTGTGTTTTGCACGTAGCGTGAATCTTAAGCCAGGTTTCTAAGTCAAGGTTTCTATATAAGTCTAAATAAGTACATATGATATATTTTTTAGCATTTAAATCCTCTAATAGGTTGCAATACGTTCATGTTTAGTTGATTGGAACACTTAAAGCTTGTTAGCTAAACAGTTAAACAGCACCTTATTGGTGAAGCTGAGACGCAGTCTGGACACTGGACACTGCCACTATGCCGCTGGTGTTTCTGGAGAGATTTCCTTGGCCCAGTTTGCAGACCTACACCGCTCTGAGTGCCGTGTTGCTGGCTGGGACGTTGTTAAGTGCCTACACAGCTGTGACAGAGACTGAAGCTCCAGCTGCAAAAGAAACCCCGAGCAGCTCCGTAGAAGACATCCTCGTGGACCAAGCTGATAGTGATGGAAATGTGGCCACCGATATTCTGCTCTATCTCATCTCGGACAGCTTGTTTGTTTGGGTTTGTGCACCTAGACTGATCTGAAATATTCCTTTGCTTTCTGTTATGCACAGGCGAACAGTGCTGAAGTAAAATGACATGTCTTTCACAGGTTCTGGTGAATACTGCATGCTGTGTCCTCATGCTGATCGCCAAAGTCATCCAGTGCATCGTTTTTGGTCCTCTGAGGGTCAGTGAGAAGCAGGTAAAATCCTCCTCGTGACATAGAAAAACAACTTTCAACAGTATTCTGCTCCTGCACTACATTTTTTCACGTTTCACTCATTACAACCAGCAGAATGCATGTGCACCGGTGTCGCTGATTCCACTAACTGGAATCCTGTTTTAAAAGGAGTTGTGTGCCATATTCACATGCATGACGCATGTCGTGACATACAATATGGCAGTGGATGAGGTTGTAAATCTGTATAATCTGATCCAGTGCCACTCCAGACCCTGTGTATGTGTTTTAGGTGGACTACAGGTACATACAGTCAGCTAGAGAATTATTGCCTCTGTTTTTGTGTTTAATTAGCTTAATTTCAGATTGAAATTGTGAGTGAAATTAAATTGAATCTAAAGTACATTCAAGCTGGGGTTTGTAAGAGAGTGTACTGACAACTTTTAAATGCCCACTGACAACCAAAATTGCAAATAAATGATGTTTATAAACCTTTACAACAATTGAACATGATAGATTTATTATAATAGCTTACGTTTAAAGACAATTTTGCCACTCGGTATTCTTATACTTCTGTCCGCCATATTAGAAACTTTTTGACGAGAAAACTTCAGCACCACACTGAATACTGGGGTTGAGCTTTCTTCTCAGGAGTGCATACAGGTTGACCTAAAATGCTGTCTATGTAGAGAGGCTTAGGTTTTGAGACGCACACATTGTTTGAAAATGTTTCCATAAACCTTTTTTTACCTGTCTTTACCAAGTGTGATGATAATTCTGCATTTTGAGTTCTGACGTATTCAGACCTATATATATGATACCTAAAATGTAGCATACATAATGCATATTCTTTGCCCTGTGTAACCTCTAAATGGTGCCAAGTAAATTCCTCAGACATGTGACTGTACTTGGGCAGTGAATCGTATCTGTCGCACTGATGCACCTGGCAGAATTTCATACTGTTCCAATATTATCGCCATCACACCCCACCATCAAGTATTCTTGTGTTCATTTATTAAAATGGCTTTCAGTACTGACTTGTTCACAAATAACCTCTTGTGTGTTTGTATCCACTTTTTCCAAAAGCACTTGAAGGACAAGTTCTGGAACTTTATCTTCTATAAATTCATCTTCATCTTTGGGGTGCTGAATGTGCAGACTGTGGAAGAGGTGGTGCTGTGGTGTTTGTGGTTCGCTGTTCTGATCTTCCTCCATCTCATGGTCCAGCTCTGTAAAGATCGCTTTGAATATGTGAGTAGCTGTAGAACTTTTTAGAGAAACCTCTTTTGCCTAGAATTAATCCTCTGTGAAGTGAAGGTCTCAGTCTAGTTCTTGATGACGTCCAACACATTGCATAAGTCTGGTGTGGTTGGAACTCCAAAACAAGAAAATGTTGTTCTTGGATCTTAAGGGTGGGATTTAAGGACTTAAAATGAGAGAAATTATAACCTGCCTGTAGTTGTTAACTTTTTCATATCTGCTGTATATGTATTCCCAGTAGTGAAATTGTTGTTACGGACGCCTTTGTGTAAACAGAATTGATAGAAGTACAGTGAAGTGGCATAAATTCATTTGTGACGGTTGAATTGTCCCTGATATTTCTAAGAAAATATGTATACTGTTTGGGTATAATGAAGTCAGTACCATTATTCCATATTTGCCTTACACTGTCCTCATTTACATCTTTTCTTTCTTTCTTTTTTTTAAGCTGTCCTTTTCTCCAGCCACCCCAATGAGCAGTCATGTGCGAGTGCTGGCCCTGCTGGTGTCCATGCTGCTGTGCTGTGGAGGTCTAGCTGCACTCTGTGGCCTTGTTGGCCACTTCCATAGCATGCATACTGTTGCCTTTATGGCTTCAGAGGTAAGAAGCTTTCAATTACTGTACTGCCTTACATCATTGGAGAGAACATTCATTGCTTGAGATATAAAATATAATCTTTTTATTTTTTCCTTCCTCAGTGTTTACTTGTTACAGTGCGCACTGCACATGTTATTACAAGGTAAGCATTTTGCCTGTCTTCAGTATCCAGTACAACCATTCCATTTACACTGTGTCATTTGTAGGCTGTGAAACCTGAGCTGTTTAGCTTTCTCAGGTTACTGTGCATGCAGGGAAATACAGCGCTGAGGCCTTGTTACTGCTCTTTGTAGGTACTCTATTCACTTGTGGGACCTGAATCTTGAAGGCACCTGGGAGAGCAAAGGCACCTATGTCTACTACACTGACTTCATTATGGAGCTCACCCTCCTCTGCCTTGACTTGATGCATCACATACACATGCTGGTTAGTTTTTAACTTTCACATTCAAAACAAACTTGATACCTGCAGACACCCTGTATAAACCATATTTGACATCAGGGGTGAACAAATAAATATACATAAACATAAATGTATTTTTTTTACCCAAGTAGAAGCTCCAGTGTGCTGTCCAGTCCCATGGTTTGGTTTCCTGGTACATGTAACTGACAGAGCTAAAGACCTGTAGCTAATGCACCATTAACTAGTTAGATTAACATGTTAATACAGGCAAAGGGAAATTAATAAGTTTATGATCAGGTAGCATGTTATGTTTGGGTCATCATCCCAAAATCACCAAGTTGTTGGCCAGCACATTGGCTCTGAGATGTTGTTCTCTCTCATCAGACATAAAATATTTTCTCTCAGCACTAAACAGGAGAGTTATATGCCAGTAGTGAGCTCTGTAATTACAGCATTGAGATGTCTCACACCACCATGAAATAATTAGGTTTAAAAAATTCTTTTGTCAGTAAAGGAATTTTTGTTTCGGATAAACCTTGTTGAATTGGCAGCTTAAAAAAACAACATAAACTTTAGCTTTGCAAAGTCAGTAAAGGACTGTGGGTGGCATGATAGCACAGTGGGTAGAGTTGCTTCCCAGTTGCAGGTTTGTTCCTGAGCTTGGGTTACTGTCTGTGTGAAGGTACTGTACCTGTTCTGCTTGTGCCCACATGGCTTTCCTCTGGGTTCTCTGATTTCCTCCCACTTACATAAACATGGCAGTAGGTGGATTGGCTGTGATAAATTGCCCTTTGTTGTGAATGAATATGTGAATGTGTGTGCCTGGAGCCCTGAGATGATGCTTTTTTTTTTTTTTTTGATGTAATTGGGTGCATTGAATGACACTTGGCACAGTTCTGTCATTTTTATTTTGTAAGTTTGGATTTTATGGGTTCTCTGGAAGTGACATTGCATTGCATTCCACATCTTTGTGGCTGTTTGTAGCCATCACCCTGTTCAGTCAAGTAAAAAAAATACATAAGATGTGGCCTAAAATGTGCTGTGCTCAGAAAAGATTTGCCCTTTTGTAATCTTCCTATGAATCACAGCAAGATTATATTCCTTACAAAGGAAAAAAATGGTAAAGGAAAAAATAGCAGAAATTTAAGGGGGCAACTAATACTCCTTCAAACATAAACAGTGTCTAGACCATGCAGTGGTTAATAAATCAGTACAAATTAAATCAGTCAAATTTTTACCAGTTTATCAGTTCTGTTTGATCAATTGATCTCCCCTTCTCCCCTCAGCTCTTTGGAAACATCTGGCTCTCAATGGCCAGCCTAGTGATCTTTATGCAGCTTCGCTATCTCTTCCATGAGGTACAGAGGAGAATACGCCGCCACAAGAACTACTTGCGTGTCATTGACAATATGGAGTCCAGGTTAGGAAGCCATTTTGACCTATTTTGTTTACGTGATGTGTACCTTTGTGTCCAGTTTCAGTTTGGGATCTGAGTTGTTTGCTTTTCTGCTGTGTCATTGTGCAGATTTGCAGTAGCAACCCCAGATGAGCTTGTTGCCAATAATGATGACTGTGCAATCTGCTGGGACTCGATGACCTCAGCACGGAAGTTGCCTTGTGGACATCTCTTCCATAGGTAAGCCATCTACTGCACTGAGAGAGGGGCATTAATCTGTTGTGGAGATTATAAAAGAGCTTGCAGCATAGACAATGCTCATGATGATTTTTTTATTGGAACATGTGTCTTTACTGTTTTGTGTACTAGCATGTGTAGTGGTTTTGTGATTTTTCTAATCTATATTCTTGTGTATGTTGCACATGTAGTTCATGTCTGCGCTCCTGGCTAGAGCAGGACACCTCCTGTCCAACATGCCGCATGTCTCTGAATATTAACGAGGGCGTGAGAGAAAGGGAGGAGGGGCAGAGGGCACCAGCCGATGACAACATGGCCGCAGGGAATGGAAATGATGTCCGACCTCACCTCAACCAGCACAACCATTTCTTTCACTTTGATGGTATGAGCAAGTCATTTTACACATTACGGTCATGTTTCACTCCTTTAGACACTTAATATTTGCAAAACGTGTTTACTGAAGCTGCTAAAGTTTTTTAAAACATGTCTAAATATAAAGAGTGAGTAAACGTATTTGGACTGGTTTCCACTTGGTTTGTAATGTATTTGTGTTTGATGATATTTCTATGTTTTAATAATAGATAGAATAATAGATAATCTATTTAACAATATTCTGTTGTTCCCATAACCAGTGAAACCTTCCTCGTTTAATTTAAGCCATTTAATGTCATCCTGTTTGAAATTTGTAAACAGACATTGGGGTAAATGATCATCATCTATTTATGTGCCACAATTATTTAAACGCCTAATGTCTTCACTCTTATCAGGCTCACGAATTGCTAGCTGGCTCCCAAGCTTCTCTGTGGAAGTTATGCATACAACCAACATCTTGGGCATCGCACAAGTCAACCACTCACAGCTCAGTGCCATGGTGAGATATTTCTGTTTGCATTTATGAATTCATGAAGCTGCGCTGCCATTTTTTCTTTGTCATATCATCTTTCATTTCAAAAAATCTTTGTCTCAAAGAAGGTTCTGGCTGGTTGTTTTAGGCCCATCAGATACAGGAGATGTTCCCCCAAGTTCCTTACCATCTGGTGCTACAAGATTTGCAGCTCACTCGCTCTGTGGAGGTCACCACTGACAACATCCTGGAGGGCAGGATCCAGGTGCCCTTCCAAGCCCAGGTAAAGTCTACACCCCCACAGTAGACATAAAAGCCCAAATGATTTTTCTGGAAGTAAACTTTGTGTCTGGAACATGAACAATGTATTAAAGAGAAAATCAGCTTCTTATCCTTTATTTTTTTTATTACATACATACTGATCATCTCACTGTCTTGCATTTATGTTCAACCTGTCCTTGTCGACAGAATATATCATTTTCTGACACAGAATTTACCTATGTGAATAAAACATTAGCTTTGAAATGAATTAGGACACAGAATGTGAAGTGAAAGGAGAATAATATGATGGCTTTAGTTCCTCCCAGAGAAAGACAGTCCTGCCAGATCTACATGCTAAACCCAGTAGAGGTGGATTGTCACTCTCTGTACAACTAGATGATCTCTGCTACTTTAACTGAGTCTGTTACAGTTTAAACACTGAAAAAATGTCATTTGATCTAACATGTAAGTGATTTTGCCCATGCTGTAAGTTAATGTAGTTTACCTGCATATAGTACTTGTTTGGTGAGTGAACTAAATGCAAACAGTAGAATTTGCACTGGAATGTTAATTATCTGTACCTGCAAACTGAGACTAAGAGGAGCATGAAACAAAGACAATTTACATTAAAATGTTATGCATCCAAATTTGTGCTACTTTTCTCAGCCTGTGGAAAGGGCACCCATTCAGGTGAGCCCAGCCCCTGAGGAGCCCGCGGGAGCTAGTGGGGGATCAGAGCCTGCCACTGTGGAGGCAGAGGACCTTGAGGTGCGTGGTAGCCGCTTCTCAAAATCTGCAGATGAGAGGCAAAGGATGCTGTGCCAGAGGAAAGAGGAGCTGCTTCAGAGAGCACGCAGGTCTGAGAATACTCAGTACTGGTCCTTATTGTGTGTTTATTGTCTTTTTAATTCCACTGTACATGATCACTGTGATACTGTACAGTCTATGACATAATTCATAATTGGACTCTGGGTTTTATTTTTGCAGACGCTATCTGAACAAAAGCAATGTAGACGAAGCTTCCTCCTCTTCTGTTGCTTCCTTCAAGGAGGATGATGATAGTTTCCCACCCTCTTTTGAAGAAGAGGACTCCCGTTCAGATCCTGTGACCATTCGCCGCAGGATGCTGGCAGCCGCAGCCGAGCGACGTATGCACAGGCAGGCTGACGCGCCCATCTGAGGGGGCGATCTATCTGCGACCGATCTAGCTCTGCCACATCTCCATCTTGCCATGGCTCTGTCTGTGATAAAGGGGGAAGCAGCTCCTGGTCATGTTCATCTCATACGAAGCCAAAACAGGCATAACGCTCATCTGTGCCATGATCCAGCCAGGGTCAATACGTAGCAGACCAGCTATGTCTCTCGTAGGTCTCAGTGTTTTCACTCTGTTTTAAGGCTTTTCTATCATGCATTTTTCATATGACATGACAGCTTGGTTGTGTCTATGGAAAAAAGTCTATGCATGTGTCATTTATACCTTTTAAACTGCTAAGTCTTTAATCGGTCTAAACAACAATGGGCTCACCAGTAGAGATCAGGGAAGTATTCTCAACCTGATGCCACGTAGATCCTCAGTTCTGTTTAATATAAAAAATAAGCAGTATCTGAAATTTCATGTCACATTATCATTGTTTAGCACAGTTTTTTTCAGGACCATAGAAATGCAATTGTTACTTTGCATTTGTTTTAGTTTGGGAAGGTTGCATTTGCTCTTTATAAAATGCTGTTATCTTAAAGTGTGATTTTTAGACTCTGAGTTTTATGAAGTTTTGGTGATTTTTCATTAAGGCAAATGCTAACACTAAAAAGTTAGTTCTACATGAGCTAAAGGAAATTACGGGCAGACTTGCCATTAAAATGATCATTTGATGTGTGTGTGTATGGGGTCATTTTTTTCTGGTTCAGATTAAAGGTCTTTGACTCTTTTTCCAAATCTGGAAAATTCATTACAAATTTAAGACATAACCTGGTTACCTTCCTTCTCCTATCTGTGTCATGATGCTTCAGACGTGTGTATCTGTTTGCAGTGATTAGAGGAACCACAGATGATTTGAATGCCTGTGGTTTGATCTCAGTCTACATTTAGGGTGTGTTGACGATGACAAACTGCCAGTCAGCTCATGCTTAGTATATAAAAAGGGAGGGTCTTCTTGGGGAAAATATGTTTTAATCATGTTTTGTCTAATCATTTCTTGTCAAGTTTCTGCTTTAATGTTTGCATTTGGATGTTACATCAATGATTCAAATTTCTGTAACCAATGGATACAGTGATGTTACATGTTATTACTCTTTTGTGGAATGCTGGCGAGGATATGAGCTGAGATTTGATCAGGGTATTTGGAGACATGCATTAAGATTGAGAGGCTGTATTTTTTTATTTGGGATTCTGCTTATAGTTTGACGGTCTGACAGCTTTCCAATTCAACATGAATGGCAAAATGTCAGCTTTTACTTATTTTTACTAATTAGTCATATTTTTCTGAATGTAGCTTAAAGAAGAAAGCTCTATTTTGCATAATAAATTGCTACAACAACAAAAAAAATCCTTTTGTTTAAATAAGATGAATGTGTTCAGGCTGTTGATATACCTTTGGAGTAAAGACAGGATTCCACTACCATTGCCAGAGTCAATGCTGATTGGCGACATTGCTTATTACTTTGACTTCAGACCGGTAATGTAGTGAACCTGCTTTATAAAAGGTTTCCTAATTCGCTACCATTTTAATACTTCAGTCATTTTCTCATTCATTTTCATGAAATAATTGCTTGTGATGCATAGGTCCTATATTGCCTAACAAAGTATTTCCAAAGAAACCACAAGTCATTTTTACCTGCGGCTGGAGATCATGATAGATTTTTCTAGTGATAAAACATGTTCTCTGAACACAGGTCTGTTTTCAAGCTCTACACTGTGTTTTTACAGCTGCACCTTTGATAAGTATTTCTCCGACTGAGAAAAATATGCGTATCTGAACTGTAGAATCTCCACAGAACTATTCAGATACTTTGTCATTGCCATTAACATCCGATTTCTTCTTACTGACCTATACTAAATCTGATTGAACTATCTGAATGCTTTTTCTATCAATGAATTTCATTTTCATTTGTGCCTCAATTCACCTCAAGTCAGTTGAACTGTAAATAATTTTGTAATGAAGACTGTATAATAAATGTTGAATGACTGTATAAAATAAAATTCAAAATGAATGATAGTCTGTTAAGCGGTTGGTTGTCCTCTGGCTTGGTCTGTCAGTTTTTTTATAGGAATAAAATACTGTATGGTACTCTGGCCACAGGAAGTGTAAGGTTTTAGTTATATATGTATGCATTTACAGCTTGCTGTTGTAAATGTGATATGAAAAGTAACATTCAGATTCGCTCAGAGGCACTGATACACTCAAATTCTATGGAACTAAAGTTAGACTTCTTATTAGTCCATTTCAGAAGATTAGATTAGACAGCTGCAGATTTCAATATACTATACATCCCCAAGCACTCTAAAATTATTTGTAGGTGATGAAGTTGTGGTTTTTCACTGGAAGTTCTGCTGTATGTACTTGTTTAGCAAGATGACAGACTTTTTGTAAATTTGCAATTGCACTGTAGAAGCATGATACAAATATGTTACATGAGCATCAAAAGGAAACCCTGACACAGATGTCATGCATCCTGAAAATAACTGTAAAGTTGAGCATCTGAAATTGCATATTTGTTTTCTCCTTAGCCTAGATTGTGTCTCTAAAGTGGCCCTAGTGTGTGAGTGTGTGTGCCCTACGATGGATTGGGGCCCTGTCTAGGGTTGTTCCTGCCTTGCGCCCTAAGCTGAACCCTGAAAAGGAATAAGCGGTCAAGAAAATAAATGAATGAAATAATTAATTTCTAACAATTTCAGTAAAACTTGTTCTGTGTGTTTGTGTCTGTGTCAGAAAGAGGGCATTAAGGGTTAAATAGTTGACCAAGGTCAGCAGATGTGCATCATTATCAGTTACCCTGCCATGACAAACATCATGGTTAAGTTGTGAGGAAAATGTCCTGGAAAAAGTCTGGACTATTATTTACAAAAACGCGAGAACATTGACACATAAGATGTGTCTCACACAAATTTCCACAGGACTGTAGAAAGCAAGGACATTTTAAAAATATGCTAAGATGAAATTATAAGAAGAGTGAAAACATTTAACTTCATTCATTCATTCATCTTCTTGGCCGCTTATTCCTTTTCAGGGTCACGAGGGAGCCGGTGCCTAGCCGGCCACAT
>JAOVVG010000010.1:9606963-9621849 GCA_028566375.1 Leptodoras nelsoni
CCTCCCACAGTCCAAAGACATGCACGTTAGGTTGATTGGTGTCTCTAAAGTGGCCCTAGTGTGTGAGTGTGCGTGTGTGTGTGTGCCCTACGATGGATTGGCACCCTGTCTAGGGTTGTTCCTACCTTGCGCCCTATGAAACCCTGAAAAGGAATAAGTGGTCAAGAAAATAAATGAATGATGAATCAATGAACGAATCAATACTTGCATCATGTGAATTTCCTGAAGATCATGGGTAAAAGAAAAGTAAGATCTCCAATTTGTTTTTCTTTATTGTCAGTCATATTTTTATATCCCACAAGAAAACTATTAATTTACTAAGTAGACCATTGGAATTTTCTTAATGGTCTCAAGCACTGGTCAGTTTTATCACATTTTGTGCACTGGTTAATGAACAATAACTAAATAAAATAATGTCCTCTCTCTCTATCTGTAAGTTGTGTTTAATATGGTAAGTAATTACTGTACGATTGTGGTAATTTCTACCATTTGAATGGCAGGACATAATGATGGTTTATGGATTATTCCTGGTCAGTCCGGTGTCTCAGTTACTGCTGCCCCAGTGCTGTATATTGTAAAAATGTTTAATATTGTCAAATGATCTTATGAACATTTTGCCTCCATTAAGCATTTCTTAGTTATTAGGTTTCTTCCATGTTTGTGAGACATCACAGTTTCCTTCACACTTTTGAATTTTAGATTCTGCCTGATTCTTTGCTGTCCTTCACCTGTCATTCTGTGTCATGCTAAAAATGCAGCAGTATTTACTCTGGTGATAAATCTGAGATTTACAGTGAAACCAGTCCTGGCAGGGAGAAGTAGACACAAGTGGCCACATCACAGTGAGGTACCCTGATGCTGCCCATGGCTCTGAGCCCCACTGAGCCATCTTCATATAGATGGACAGCTCAAAGTCTGTCCCTAAAGACAGACCAGCAAAGATGCAATTCACTGTTTAGTCTTCCTGGAGTTTGTAGATATCACTGTAAAGCTTAATAGAATGCCTCAGACTGAAAAGACTCAGTGAGGTTTAAAAAAAAACATAAACTGTGACTCACCTATAGTTCTCAAAAATTGTCAGGTGCCACTGACTGTATTAGTACACCTAAAAGGCTTGATTTCCTAAAGTACTTCTTGCTTATATCAAAGGAAATCAGGGATTTTACACTGTTGTAGTGAATATGTGCTGATAGATGTCTGCCCCTCTTCATTCGGAATTCATGAGCTCAATGACATGAGGACTTCTACCCAAGTGCACATAGTACATTATTAAAATCTTTTTGATCCACACTTCTTTGATATTCCTCATTAAGTATTCACTTTTTAGATGTAAATAAGAGGAGCCAAGGGAGCTGTTACAGGGTAACACCTACACACTCTGTCTGTCACTTTGAATGTTTGAAACTTGACAGTTGGGAGGAATAAAAGAGTGAGAGTTAAAGGCTGTGGGCTGTCCAGCTAAAGAAGCTACAGCCAAGTATCTGTACGAGCATTCAAAAAATAGGAAGACATATCAACAGTAGCACAGAATCAATATTCTATTTTATTATTAACCGTAGCTATCTCACAGCTCCAGGGCCCCACTTTTGATCCTAAGCTCAAGTTACTGTTTGTGCGGAGCTGTGCATGTGAGTTTCCTCCAGGTTCTCCATTATTGGACTGGCGACTCCAGATTCCACCTTGGTGTGAATGTGTGTGCATGGTGCCCTGTGAAGGACTGGTATCCCAACCTGGGTGTATTCCTGCCTCATGCTCAGTGTTCCTAAGGGTCTACCATGGCCCTGACCAAGATAAAATGGTTACTGTAGATGAATAAATATAGCATCTGTGTTGTTTGTGTGTGATAACAGTTTGTTCATTGTTCAAATACCAGGGTCTGTCTCCTCGCTAAGTACCTTTAGGTGACTGAATGTGTGTTTGATTGAAAGACTGATGTGGCTGGGAACAAAATGAACTTGCCATTGGATGTACTGTATATTGAATGAACACCGATGTATGTATTTGAATGAACACTGATATATTGTACATGACTAGTGATTTATGTTCTTTACATTTTTTATGTGATGATTAGGTTTGGATAAGATAATATACATACTATCTTGGACATAATTTATTACCTATGTACCCTGAGGACTACATACAAGTGTGTGTGCAAGCATGCATATGCATATGTTGGATTGGCACTATTGGAGAAATGGAGGAAGGGACACATATGCCACTAGGAAATACTGGATGGAGGCATGGGATGGCAGAGCAGAGGGCCTGAGGTGGTGCATGTCTGTATAATTTTTGTATAGCTGGAGCAAGTGTTTGTGTGTTTATGTTTAACAACGTGGTTGATGGCAGATTTAAGATTTATTGTATTGTGTCTGTGTGTGCTTGTGTGTTACTGGAGGAGGAGCACCAAGCCGCAGGGGTGTAGGTAGTGCAATTTAGGCGGATTAAAGTGCTGATAAGGAGCCAGAGAGGGAGTGAGGTGAGAGGCTTGGGTGCCTGTGGACTGATCCCGACAGCTGTTGGAGCTCAGGCTTTCCTCAGTAGGAGATACACAGACACAGACGTGATTTTGGTACCACAACCTGACTCATGATAGCAGGACGAACATTTTCACATGGGGTTATTTTATATCCGCTGTGGCGATGTAAAAATATTCATTAATTTTTTTAATTAATTGTGAAAATT
Organism: Leptodoras nelsoni; assembly: GCA_028566375.1. Classification (NCBI taxonomy): domain Eukaryota; kingdom Metazoa; phylum Chordata; class Actinopteri; order Siluriformes; family Doradidae; genus Leptodoras; species Leptodoras nelsoni. Next base: position 9,609,646 of record JAOVVG010000010.1, read on the forward strand.
CATTCAGACATTAAACCTATTAAAAGTCATGCTGACAATATGACACACAGGCTGGTTCGGCTGTGTGTTTCTAAAACTGCCTCTGTGGGCTACTTTAAACAAGCGCTCATACTTTATTGAATTTCTGAATCTGTTTCAGTCTCCAGTGAGTATTGAATAAATTGTGCCACAGACACACTTTTTATGACTTAACCTTCACCTTGAATTGTTCAGTTTAATTTTTTTTTTTTTTGAGAAGTCCCACTTGAGTTACTTATAGAAAGCTAGCCTTTGTGGATGCCACGTACCTCCTTTTCCAACCAAGTTTACTGATATAGGGGTGACATGCCTTCTTTCAGCACTTCTTCTCCTTTTATGTAGGAAGCATATTCAAGTGGCAAAGCTGTCACTGGTGTGGCGATGTCAGCCTGACTGCTTACAATAGCTTTTGATTATTAACTCAGTGTGGTTTCTTGTCTGGTTTGTTTGCTAAGCAGACTCTCCTTGTCACCTCTGCACAGTACACACAAACACTTGAGGTATAGAGGGATTTGCAGGGATGGGAAAGAACAAGCAGCCTATGATTTATGTATTTACCACATCAGTCTGAAAAAAACGTGGGACAGTAATTTATTCTACAAATACAGTTCAATAATTACGGTAATAGCTGGATGGTCTTCATATTAGGAATAAGCAAACACCCATACAGGACGCCTATGCGCAGAAATAAATTGGACCTTTCTATATGAGATCTGCAATAAATCACTAAAAAAATGCTCAAAGTAGAAAAATGCAATTATCTATATTTGTGCCTTTCCATTTGAGGTGAAGGCGCTCATTCACAAAAGCGATATTTACCAGTCTTGGTATTCTACGCATTATTCAAGTACAAAACAAAACATATTTATCATTGTCTTTTAATCACATCAAAAAGAAATATAGTGCCACCCCAGGGTGTTGGCAGGAATATGCAGTGCTCTGTGATGTTATTGTTTCCAGTGCTGCTAAACAATCTTGGAAATTGACTTAGAATAAATGTATTTTAAATATGATAACTCAAGGCTGCCCTAGTGAATACAGAGGCACTCTTTGTCAATTGTTTTCAGAGGGCACAGTACAATAAAGATTAGGCACGCTGCGTTATACAGAGCTATTAAGCCTTCAAGCACTGCTATTCAAACTGGTCCAATTTCCCAAATATATTCTCTTCTCTTGACCTTAACCGAGTGCCTCGGGAATGAGATGACACGAGTGCTCAAAAGCTGATGCCTTATTATTACACCAAATATACACTGTCTGAAATCATTTCTCATATATTCTTGCAAGCAGATTTAGAGCAACATAATAACTTTGAAATTACAGTTAATGTCTATAAAGTGGACACTTCAGCCTTCAAAGAAAAGAAAACAATGACAGCTGAGATTTATCACAGTGATTATGCCTCAGTTATGCTCCAGAAATATTTGATAGGGTAATCAGTATGATGCTCTGATACTCTTTCACTGTATGTGACAGTTTATCAGGAGAAAATTCTCACTGTGTAGAAGTGAGCCTATATCCTGTTTTCTTGGTCTACCTGGTTTGCCGTCTAAACAAGACCTTGAGCTAAAAGACAATCCAAGATGGTAGCTTTTAATTAGCCAATCATCCTTTGCACTACCATCATCACTTCACCAGATCTTCTTATCACATGGAGCATGTGACAACAGCGGTCCTGTGTTTAGCTGGAGTGGCTTTGCGGTGCGTGGCATATTTGTGTGCTTGAAGAGGAGTTGCTGAGGGACACTGAGGCAACTCCTGCTTCTAATGATCCTTTCAATTAGAGAGAAGCCCCGAGGCGCTTGCACAGCTGCCTGCTTAAAACACCTCCATCTCGTAACGCCTGTCTGCGTTGCTGTGCTGTGCTGCGGCATTTAAGTCAATATTATTTTAGAGACTGTCTCCCATCTATTATTGAGTAAATTGAGCCATCAGCATCTCTGGACATTTCGGGCCTTAAATGAAATCTATTTGTTAATGCCTGGAGGACTTGCACATTTGATGCAGTGAGGCTGATTAGACAGAATACACAGGAGAGCTTAATATAAGCACAGTTGAAATATCTGTTAAAGAATAAATCAGCTTCAGTTTAGTTTAGGGGAAGGTAAATATAAAATAATATGATGTAAATAATGTTAGAAATCCAATTTCTCCTCCATAACCTCTGTCACAAATTGGAACAAAGTGAGAGTTTTGAGTAATCACAGAGATAATCTTCCCTTCAGTCTGACCTCGAACTGATGAATCCACAAGTTAATACAAACAGCACCTTTGCAGTCCAGCCATCCTGCCCATCAGCTGGCTGTTAGTGCCTTCTCACTATGCAGGAAAATTCTCCTTAGTTGCCATCGATCGGTCCAGAATCAATGCTTTTAAAAGCCTTACACACACTTTAGTTATGAGCCAAAGTGTGCATGTTGTGCTCTGACCTGGCTGTATTGATTAGAAGAAGGAGGTGGTGAGAGGGAGGAGAGAAGGATAGACAGTGTGTTTTTCTCACACTGGCTCTTCCTTTCTGCTAGTCTTACTTTTCAGGGTATGGAATAACCATTTCCATTAATGTCATATTTTTCTTTGTTGTAAAATGCTCTTTAATGCTTCATAATTGGTTTCACTTTCCTGTGCTACAGAGTAGACCATGAAGGAGAGTGATAAATCATAGTCCTGCTGCCTGTAGTTCACTCACTGTCATGTTGAAGACTTTGTCCTCTATCTGTTCTTACAGCTCTGTCATCATGTTTTCATCCTGCTTTCCTATGACTTCATCTTTCTAAGGCGTTTCTTAGGCATGTTATTAAAGCACTAGCACATTGTACAGCATGATATCATAATATGGGCTTACCTGCATCGCAGAAAATGAAGATTTAAATATTAGTCTATGATTAAAATAATATATTAATATAATATGAGGGAAAATAAATACTCTCCCTCCAATTATTCTAGGTTAAAATGTTCATTTGATATGTATGTCAAAGGAATAATAACAGGTTGTGTGGTAATGGATTGGGAAAATCTGAATAAGTCAACACAGGTTTTTAGAATGGTTCATTGCTGAGATTCTTATTGCTTACCACTTATCAGAGCTGCTGTTTGCATTCCTGACATCTGCAGTATGTTTTCTATAAAAAAGCACTGATTCTGAGTGTAATGTGTCTCTGAAAATAGCCTTGAGTAAAAAATAAATCCTTGTCAGAAAACCCTTTAGTGTATCAGTGTAAACATGGAATAGTAAAAGAAGTGGGTAGTTATATTATGGCATGTGATATAAGAAGGAAAGTATATTCCCGGCTTTCCACCATTACATTTTTTGTAACCATAGAACTGAAAAATAGCTCTTCACCATGTTTATATACCAGACTCCAACTTTGATATTACCAAAGGGATTATGTCTCTTTCTAAGACTCTGCTGCTTCTTTTCAGGGCTTTGTGAGCAGAAAAGTGGCATTACCTCTGTAAGCCAAGAGGCCTGAGACGATTCTCTGATGTTTGTTGCTGTTGGACCCTGCAATGCCAGTGGTAATAGGGAATCTGAGATAATCCCATCTTTCTTCTGTAGAGTTTACTACATTTTGAATTTACACATTTAATCCCTTTAAAATGGTCTTTTGGGCATTTTTAGTCCCTTACTGTTGCTACATTGATGGAATATAGCAAAACACATTTTATAAGAAGACGGTTTGTGGCACATGAATTTAATATCTCATCCACTAAACCATGTGCCATAATCTCTCAATTATAAATTTGCACTCTGTGTATTAAAACTCTTGCTTCACCCATGAAATTATGGACAGGAGAACAGCTTTAAAATTCAGTGTTTCGCCTAGAAGCAAATCAGTAATATATAAACAGTCTTTGAAGAAAGTGATGCTTACAATGCTCAAATGTGTCTATTTCCTGAAACTTTTCCACTATAAAATGATTTTGTTCTGACAGATGAGGTTCAGAATTTCATGCTAAACATCCAGTATGAGTTTCAATGAACGACACCAAAAAAGTACCAGTGCTCATGTTTCGCCTCTGTAACTTAGTCCAGGTGTTAATCACATCTTGCTGATGGCATAAAGGAACGGAAACCCTCAGTGAAAGCATTCTAGATATGTACAGTTAACCTTTCCCTGGTAAATCAACAAAATTACTGTCCAGACTATGATTTGTTAACACTCTGTCAGGGAAGGTAAAATCAAACAATATATAATTTATTGACCACACAAAATCTCTGTTATATAATCAAATGATAAACTTGTGAATAAAATCTTAATTAACCGGTAAGTCCTCTTGATTGCCTGTATTAATGCTCAAAAATAGCCTACCTTAAATAAAATGATAGCTAATATATGTCAGAATGGAAACGTATTGACCTGCATTTGCTTAAAATAAAAAGTGGGCATTTTATGATATCCTAAAATGTATATTCCACCAATGGTAGGCATTCAACACTCGAATATCCAAGAATCAATAAAACATAAGATGAGTAGCTTATAGAAATGTAAAATAGTGAGTTAACTTTGGCCTTTTGCGCCGCTCTGCTTTCACGTGGATGGATTCACAAAGAAGCAATATTTTACTTTATAGGACTTCAACATTACATTTCATTAAATTCCCTTTCGAATACAAAAAAGATTCATTTACACAATATATGCAGTCACAAGTGGGCTGCGGCAAACCCCGACTTTCTCTTCATTATCCCTCTTATCTAAAGAAAATCCAGTTTCTCATCCCAGAGAGGATAAATACACGGAATAAACCCGGCGTGGGATATTTAGCGCTTGGAGTGCGCCTCCCCCTGTGCCAGCTCTTTGCAGATGTCGGCCGGTGTGTTTCCTCTGGCCGCTCTGTGCAGCGCCGCTTCGCTTAATCCGGAGCTGGAGGCGCGGCCCGCCGGCCCGAACGCGCTGTAGTTCGTGAAAGCGGGATAAAAAGCAGAAGCGTAGTAGAAGTGCCGGGGAAGGAGAGGACCCCGTGTGGGTGACCTGGAGGGCGAGAACGTGCCCGTGCTGGTGATGACCAGACTCTGAGCGGCTCCGCATGTTTGGAGCCGCTCGACACCCGGCTTATCCGACGTGGCGATCTCGGCCAGAGACCACAGTTTGGGTTTGGGAGCCGGGTTCGTGGAATGAATTACAGATGTGCCGAGGCCGTTCTCTCCGGAGGGCTTTAATGCGCTCGGGGAGTCTCCCTGATCTGAGGGCCTCTCTGGTCTGACTCTCTCCGGACCGTTTTGGAGAGAGGAGGTCGTGGGTGTTGAAGAGTCGCACCCAGCCCGAGCCTCACTGTCTCTCCGAGCGGAAGTGTCAATAACACGATCCGCTTCATCGTCAGTGTGTTCTGTGTGCTTCTCGGTCGAGATTAGTCCTGGACTAACGGGAAGGCCTGAAAGAGAATGAAAGGATGAAGTCTTTCTGAAAGATTAATTCTGTATTACTACTACTACCAATAATAATAATAATAATAATAATAATAATAATAATAATAATAATAATGCACACAAATCTAAATCTAACTGAAGTAATGTTTTTGACATAACGTCATGGTATACCTAATTCTTTGGCCGACTCTGCCACTTCGGCTATCTTAATCGGCTCATCGTCGTCATCATTTTTTTCCAAATCGATGTTATCTTCTTCATCCTCGTCCTCGCTTCTGTTCCGTGGGGTCCACGTCATCTTGTTCTCCTTCTTTAGTCTCCTGCGCGCGTTGGCGAACCAGGTGGACACTTGGGTGAGGGTCATTTTGGTGATTATGGCCAGCATGATCTTCTCCCCCTTGGTGGGGTACGGGTTCTTCCTGTGCTCGTTGAGCCAGGCCTTCAGCGTTGCAGTGGCGTCCCGCGTGGCGTTCTTCCGGTATGCGGGGTCTCCGAGCGGGAACGCGCCCAGAGGCGCACCGTACGGGTGCGCGTAGCCCAGAGATGCGGCCAGACCCGGAGACGGTTCATACGGGGAACCCTGGAACAGTGAGGTTCTAGATATTATTTTAATAAAACGCGTGCACGCACACTCACGCACATGCACACGCGCCAGCGCGCGCGCACACACACACACACACACACAATAGAACTAGAACCTACTATAACCAAAAGATGCCATTGATCCCTTTAGAAAGTACAACATTTTAATTTATTTTCTTTTCGAAGAATTTTAAACTTGAAATTAAACATTTTAAACTTAACATAAAGATTGTTATGCTGTTATGCATTTAGTCCCATAGGACAAAAATGATTAGGGTATGCTAGAAATAAAAAAGAAACAGATATAATTGTAGAAACTGAATATGTAGCCTGAAGCCTATAATATTAAAATAATTATCTAAATGTTTGCCTTTAGCCTAACACACCTTTTACTTTAGCTTGATTATAGCCTTATTTCCCATGGTGGCATTTTATTTAATAATAGACTTATATCATGACAACGAAAATTCCGTTTCCTCTTTTGTTTTGCTTTTATAGCTTTTATGCATATAACTGACTATTTGCCTGTTTGGTGAAATATTTATGTTTTCCTAAATATATTCCGCATGTCATCCCTACAAACAGGGAGATCTACATTGAGCTTGCAAGTGTATACATATAAGACAGTGTATACATTTCGTATTCGTTAATATTCCTGTTATATAAGCACTCGAGTCTGGGATTCAGCTGAATGCTAATGTTTTCGTGTCAGCTGTGTGTACAGGCTATAGAAACCCGTGCGCGTGCAGCAGCGTCTAAAAGTTTACAGTTCATCATAATCTTTTTGTTCACGGTCCTATCTAGCCTGAATGATCGCAGTCTGAGAGGACTTACCACGAATGAGGAGAACTGTGGTGCGGATGCGGGCTCTGAGCCGTACTGCAGCGAGTTGAAGGCTGGAGTTTGGCTGGTGAAAGCTGTAGATCCCGCGTACGGCGCAAACGCAGAGCCGGAGCTGGAGTTCCCTCTGCTCAGCTCATCCGCACGCGGGGCTGCCAGCGCACTCGAGCCGTATGAAGGGCACGAATAGAGAGCCAGAGGGGTGGACGACTGGTACAAGTAGCCCTGAGGGTATGCCATGCTGAAAATCCCAGCCAACCGATCCACTGAAATGTGTGCACTGCTTCCCACGAGTTACTGCCGGACTCGGTCACATTGGCACGGAGTCGCGCGCTGTGTAGACTGTTAACGCGCACGTGGAACATTCACAAGTACCTATAGTGTATTAAATGGAAGTCACGGGAAGCGGTCTGGTCAGTGCCCATCAGGTTTCCTTCAGACCATGTCCATTTGCTCTGGTCTCCGTCATCCGACTGTAAAAATGGCCTTCCTTATTCAGAGCAAGTTGCCAGATGGAAATATAAATGTATCGGAAAGCGCAAGGGTGAAGAATGAAAAGACTTAGGCTATTCCGCTGTTCCCTGTGGCGGAGGCTACAGGCTCTTCAGCGACAGGAATTGGAAGGGAAGAAGGAAAAGCTCATGCTGAGTTTCCTGCGTCCACCGCGATAATTGGCGGACTGCCTCTCTCTCTCTTTCTCTCTCTCTCTTTCTCTCTCACACACACACACACACACACACACACGCATGCACGCGCTCGCGCTCACACGGCTACACAAACCGCAAGGCATCATAACATTAAAAAAAATGTTGTTTATACTTTAATGTTAACAATAGAAAATAATTTAAAACAATATCTCTTACAGATAGTTCGTGCGTGTGTGTGTGTGTGTGCGTGCGCGCGCGTGTGTGTGAGTGTGTGTCGGCGCTGTGACGGAGCGGCAGAGGACGCAAGAGAGTTGGACAGGGTTAACGATCTTTAGCGAGATAAACAATGACATTATAGGCAAAATGCGATCAGCATGACTGCTTCCAAGCCGACAGAGACTGAATAAGAGTTTTACATGGACTCGGCAGTGGAGGAGTTAAAACACACCGCGCAGACAGCACAGGAAATGGGGTGTATAAGGACACAGCGTGGATTACACAGCATTCAGGCTACAGCCATACAGGTAGGCCTGCATTACACCACTCCACATATACTTTATGTTGAAAGTTTTCTTTTTCATAATGAGATTAAGTCAGCAACCTAAACATGACACTAGGAATATTGTGCTTTTCACTACAAGGCCAGATTTGTCAACGCTTTTCTGACAGAACAGAAAGGTTTCAGTTTATTTTTCAGGATGTAACATAAAAGGCCATCTGTCAAGGCAAGTTTTTGGTTCCTTCTCGAGCTATGTACTGTATGAATGCACACTGTGGACACTAATCTCATTTGTGGCTGCTATTAATAGGTTCCAGTACTTAAGAGACCCGCAGTGAGTACAGTATGAGGCCAACTGCGAGAAAGTTACTGGCGAAAAAGGGAATCATATGATCATATAATTTATATCCTTGTAGCATATTGGTCAATTGTTAAGATAGAGAAAAGTGGGCTCATCTGAGTTTTACCCTCATTTGTCTGTCAGTAATATTTCTCCTGTAATGCCATTTCCCAGTTAATCTTCTGTTTGCTTTTTTTTCTTCAGCTGTCAGTTCCTCAGAACAGTATGATCCTGCTGTGACATAAGGAAGGTAACTGTACTGTGGGAAATAATGGGAGAGAGAGCCGATGATACAGCATGTGCAGTCATGATATTACACTATTATTTGTATTATTTCCTTTGCCATATGCTATATTTACACAGTGATTACACCACTTCCCACCCAAGACAGAAACTGTCAGACAGACAAATGAAAGACAGCTTATTTCCTAACACATTAACTGTGATTGATTTATCAGTGACACACCGCAGGTAGCATTGATTTTTCTGAAGACTCATAAAACACATAATTTACAGTCATAACCGCAGGGTGGCATCAAACCGTTACTGCTCTGGAATGACGTGGAGCGCTAGTCTCCTGTTTGTGACAAGACAAATGATCCATAATGTGCTTAGCTGCTGTAGAGTGTACTTTTATTTGAGAATGAGTCAATAACCCCAGTGGCTAAATGAATATTGATTGAATATAATGAAGCTTGAATAATGGGTGAACAGCCTCGTGTGCTCATGAACAGCCTTCCTTTTCTCTCAGAGCATCCCTCTGCAGCCATGGAACAAGGCCTTTGGTACTGAGATGAAATGTTGCAGTCTGTATTAAGGACATTAGAAACATTGTTGAAGTTGCTCATGTAAAGTTGTGATTCAAAACTTTAGCTTTTGTCTTTTATAGTTTCTAACATTTGTAGATAGTGAAGTGATAGATATGCATCAGAATTAGTCCTGATGTGCTATATTCGTAACTTTTCTTGTGACTTTTATAAAATCTAAGAATACCATTATCTCTCTTTGACATAATGAGCAAGATTTATACCTTCAGGATACTTTTTACTAGTTTACGTATTGAACGTGACATGGGATTAATAAACACTAATGAGTTTTGGTAAATGAATAGCATTCCTTAAAGATTCCTTATTTTAACTAAGAATTAACTGCAGACAAAGATCAGAGATTAGCAAAGATTTGCTCTAACCAGCTTAATTCGTGCATGTTTATATTTACTCAACACTTCTAAATCCTTTTTGGTATGTCCTGTCCAGAGACACTCTCTGCTGTGTCCTTTTTTAAGTTTTAACTGTGCTTAAAGAGTAGTTTTCCTGCGGTTTGTTTTGACCTCAGTCGGATCTTTTGGTTTTACACGCCTTAGTGTAGTCCGAAGTGTTGTAGGTATCAAATGTCCTTAGAGCAAAACAAACTCAAAAAGCGGCCTCGCTATTCAGCATGGATTAACTGAAGTGTCTGAAGCAGCTGTGGAGTGAAAATTTTAAGGTTTATAAGTGCCCAAACCCCCCAACCCCAGCCTAAAAGCAACGCATTTGCACTTTTTTAAGATACTGTAGCAGAAAGACTAAGGTGTTATCAAATTTTAGAATTTTAGAGGGAAATTCAATGCTGATCAAAGTAACTGTTAAGAGTCATGATGAGATTTCTTTCACTGTACAAACAAGATGTCTGTTTTAAACCCTAGTAACCAAAAATGCTTTACTAATAATACATTTATTTAATAGACTTCTTTGTTCATATTTGTTTAAACAATTCCTTTGAAATAATATCCAGAAAGATTAAACGCTCTCATTTATTCACACACCAATTAGCCGTAGCCTAAATATGGATAAATGATCAGTGGCCACATGCGGACAGCATTCCTAATTAATTACAAGAGCTTGAATTACACTTACAGTCATTACAGCCAGGAAAACAATTCCTCCTGTTACCAGTCCTTGTGTAACCAATACCCCGTGGGTATGGATGTTTGGAGTGGGCTGAATGGACAAACGTTTTTCTGAGACATTCTTTTCTAATGAAAGAGATGACATATCAGTGGAAATGGAGGAGAGAACAGCTGTGACATGAACAAAGCACTGTGGGACATTTTAATGTGACGTGTCATTGGTGGGAGCTGTACAAGCCACAGAACTCATTCCAGTTTCCAGTTTTTCCTGACTCCCAAGAGGAGGTGATATGGTTTATTCTTTAGTGCGATTTCTAATTTTGTGAAAGAGCTTTGAAACTAATCTACTGATTGGTTGCATGAGTAAGTAAATGACTGAAGGAATGATTGAATAAGTCTATGGGATGATGTCATTCTTTTCACTTCTGGCTGACAGTAGAAAGATCACAGATCTATTTTTCTGTAGACATCAGTTTTAAAGTGTCTTGTGACTACAGCACTATCAGAAATATCCACTGTTGCTGCTGTGGCCCTAATGAACATGGCCAGCACTATAAATGGCACGAGCCCCTGTGGGATTCTGCTGCCCAAATGAAGTGCAGCGGAGGTTGAGCCGGGACTGAAGTGTGACAGATGAACTGTGGTTAATGGCCACTTACAGAGAGGTCTCATCTCCACTGGGCCATGCATGCACATCAGCAGGTGACTAAAGCAGCAGCTCTACTTGTCAAACTGTCCCATTACTGCCTAATGAAGAGTAATCATGCTGCTGTTGAGTGAAATGTTATTCTTGGCTAAAAGGTATTTGTGCTTGTCAGCCGGTTTTAGGTTAGGGCGGAGTAAGGGGAGGTTATGTGTTTATGATTATATCAGGTGGAGGATGTTGTCACATAAATATCTCTAAACTCGAGCTTGACATAATGGCTTGTTATAATATTTCAGATAAGTAGTAGGTTAACACTGGCTTAAAATCTGTAAAGCTGTATGTTCAAATATTTCCAGGGTATATTATTATGATGAATTTGCCAACAATTAAAATTTTTAATTTACTAATGAATAACGCAGTCTCTTTTTTCTCTCTTGAAGTTGATAATACAAAAACAAAGCTTGCCATGTTACTGAAAAATCAGAAAACTCTCAGTCCTGAAGACTTTCATGTGGTGGAAAACTTACTGCTACTGGAGAATCCTACATAAATGTGAAAATACATATCCCAACAGATAACTGTCATGTCAGTGAGTATACACTTTCTTTGTCAAATAAGGCTTTGTCAAATAGTGCGAGATTATGTCCCTGTGAATCAGCTGTTACTATAGGAACAATCAACAAGTAGAACAAGCGCATAAAATTATAGCCAGGAACTACAATTAGAGCTGTACTGTTATAGAAAAATAATCGACACCTTCAGTTTTTAGAAGAAGCATAAATATGGTTATATACTGTATATCCTCAAAAATACCAAAACTGTTTGTTACCTTACATGTTGGTCTGTTACCTTACATGAGTCGTGGTGTCTAATCCATCAGTCCATATCAGGCCCTTCTGAGGCCTGTGATCAGCAGGAATGCTCTGGTGAATTAACCCATCCAGCTCAGGGTGAGCCCTTAGAGACACTAGTGCACTAGTTAAACTCCCTACGCCAACACAAACTCTAGACTGTCCAGACAAATCTGTCCACACAAACCAGACAGATCAGCATGAAAGCAAACAAGTTTTGGGACATGGAGCAGATGATCAGGGAGCAGGACTGAACATGGACACGGAGAACAGTGGACAGACACAGGACTTGGTGTTTAATTGAACGTATGCTGCTTAATGGAAAATATGATTATACCTAGTGCATGTATTTTTATTTCTTATTATATTACAGTGCTGTAGAATTCTTGAATCTGATTGGTCTAAAGGTATTGATTGTTTTTTTTATAACAGTAGTGACAATAGTGCTGGCTCAAATCACAGGTTTTTATAAATGTGCTCATTCTATCACAGGTTCAAATCACAGGTTTTTATAAATGTGCTCATTCT
>JAOVVG010000010.1:9632338-9651580 GCA_028566375.1 Leptodoras nelsoni
TGTAGGATACAGTGTAGGATGTCTCTCAGCAAGTTCATGCTACATTATGCTAGTTCAAACTATCCACAATATTCTATCTGAGTTATCAGTTTAGCCCAGAGCAAACCAAACTCTGCTTCATTAATCAATAGCAGAATAAAGGTACGTGACCTGATATGAAAAAAGGAGCAATCTTGGTTAATAGCACTTTCCCACATAACATTTTGTTTTTATTTTTTGGCATTTAAGTAAGGTGACCTGCCATTAATTTTAAGTCCCTCTACTGACTTTGGTTACTTTGGACCCTTACCTTGCCAAGGTATCATGTGGATCATACAAGGACATTTCAGAGGAGCTAGAAATAATGCAGATAGATTTGTTGAATGTGCTTGTCACAAAACATGGTTAGAGCTGCGTTTCAAACAGATCTACTAAACTACCAGACTATAATAGTCAGTCAAAATAATATAGACCATTTTGCTACATTATTTATTGATTCATTCATCTTGGGAAAAGAAACATTACCAAATAGGGAGTATATCGTATTTCTGAATTTCAAACAGCAGATTCTACCTTATTGTTTTGTTTGTAGGTGGTGGCAGGGTGGCACAGTGGGTAGCACTGCTGCTTCAATGCTCCATGGTCACTGGTTTGGTTCCAAGCTCAGGTTACTGAGGAGCTTTGCATGCTCTTCCTTGTTTCATGTGGGTTGCCATCAGGTTCTCAGTTTCATCTCACCTCTCAAATACATTCAGGTAGGCAGACTGGCTATGATAAAATTGTCCCTAGATATGAATGACTGTGTGAAAGTGTGTGTGCCTGGTTCCCTGTGATGGACTGGAATACATCCCATTCAGGGTGTATTACTGTCTTCTGCCCAGCATTCACAGGATAGTCTCCAGACACATCAGAACCCTGATCAGGATAAAGCCTTTCTGCTGCTGAATAAACATATGATTAGCCCAGATATTGGGCTGATACTCCTTAAAACCACAGATTGACTTGGATCAGCTTTATTCTTCTTATCATTAAGGAGAAGCATCTACTGTAAGCCTCTTACAAGCTCCTCCTGGACTCAGCTAAGTGCATAACCTAGCTTTGTTATGGCATTGGTGTTGATAAGGCCAGATTGGCTTGTCTTTCTGAATGATGTCGTAACTCCTGTTTTTAGGCCTGGGGTGCCATTTTACGGTACTCGTGGAATCAATGTTTCTAATATCAGCTTTGTGTTTATCTTTCTATCAACAGTATGTTACTGGAATACAGTAAATTCAATGGCCTGTTATTGTTCAGTGTAGGATACAGTGTAGGATGTCTCTCAGCAAGTTCATGCTACATTATGCTAGTTCAAACTATCCACAATATTCTATTTATCAGTTTAGCCCAGAGCAAACCAAACTCTGCTTCATTAATAAATAGCAGAATAAAGGTACGTGACCAAGATATGCTGTAATGCAGTATTTAAGTAGTACGTTGTAAAATAGAGTGATTTATAGTCGATAATGCTCTGTTACCAATTTTCAAAATGTGTTGTAAATTGTTTGTGTGATATCTTTACTCCAATGTGGATATCATATGAGTGAATCATATAGCACTAATAGCTCACTGCATGCAAGTTGTCTTAATTTAATTGGATAGATGGTTCTTTTATTGCATGTGAGTCATCGCTGTATTAGTTTATTATTTCACATACAAGAGAGCTGGCGAAAGACCTCAAGATGTATCAGTTAGGTGTGTCAAAACTAGCTGCTGGCTTGGAGAATACACTACAGTGGAGAATTTAGCATACCAGAAACACAAAGGTGTGAGGCAGGAATACACTCTGGAATAGGATGTCAGTATATCACAAGGCATCACCATTCCACTAGCATGCTGGATGAAACCTGGACACAAGTCACTGCACAGACAATAACCTGAGCTTGACCCTGCAGCTGTGAGCCAGCAATGCTAGTGCCACCATAACATCCTGTATGGGATTAAATAATGAATATAGTCATACAGATGAAGAACATTATCCAAGATGTAGGAATAAATAAGTCTAAAATTGCACACATAGAAAAAGGGTTTGATCTAGCACCCTAAAATGTTATTTGGTGAGTCTTTCTGATGGAACAATTAAAGGTGCTGAACCAAGAGTCTACTTTCATGTAGAGCCCCTAAAAACCATCCCAAGATGATTTGAGGACCCTTCTTTCTAAAAGTCACCATCAGACTCAGGAGACTGGAGGCAAGCCTCCAGGTTACAGCTTCCTAAAAGTGTACTTACAAAGGAGCTCTGGGATGAAATCTTGCTGATAAATAAGACAAAAAAAATTAAGTTGAACCAGAATGATGGGGCAAGGATAATGCGAAGACAAAATGGACTGGTTATGATCCAATCATTCTGCCTGATCTGTGACACATGATGGAAAGGGGGTGTGTGTGGAACTGATTCACTTGTCCTTATAGATGATGCCACTAGACATAGTGGCAGCATAATGATAAATGAACTATGAAATATATAAAAATAAGTGTAAAAAGTGAAAGGTTCTTGATGGACAACCTGAAATCTGTTGTGCATGTATGTGTTTTATTCAACTAAAGATGATACTAGAGGCAAAAATCGGTTCAGACAAGCAAGGATTGAAATGGGATGCATTAAAGGCGTAATGCATTACTGGCAGAGCATCACCAGGGAATATATTCAGCATCTGGAGACATCTGTGGGTCACATACAGTCATCAACTGCAAAGGATTTGCAGTCTATAAGCATGTGAATTGAAGATTTAAGATTATGTTAATTTCTCCTCTGAACATGTTTATTTATGACAATGGCACCGGTCAATTTATATGCATGAAAAGTAAAAATCATCATAAAGTGTCTTAGTAAGCTGTCGAGCCACCGTGAACCATCAGAACATTTGCTGCTTTGCATCGATTCTACGGGTCTCTGTAACGCGACTGGAACATAATTTTTCCAAAATATGTATGCTGACGATGGTGAAGGAGACGGCTGTCTAACCTATGAGTCCAGTGTCCCCTACAATGCGTGAGTTGAAATCTGGTGACTGCAAAGGCCATGGCATATGATTTGCATCATTTCATCTTCACTAATCTATTCACTGAGCCCTCGAGAATGGAGACATTGTTATCCTGGAAGAGACCCCTCCCACCAGGAGAGAAGTGTTTCATCATAGGATAAAGGTGACCGGAATATCTTTATATTGATTTACAGAGATGCTTCCCTCTAAGCAGACAACTGATGCCTTTTATAGCATAAGAGCCACCATTTGTCCTTTAATTTGTCACCCTTCTGTGGATGAATGTCTCTGTGAATGTCTGAATTAATGTTAGTAAAATATAATGGGCTGGAATGAAGAGTTAAACAGACAAAAAAAAACTGTCACTGTGCAGTTATGGACCTTGTTGTATATTTTACATAAAGCAGAGTGATGACTGGTATCCCAGTGTGCCTACATGACTAACCGTTTCTGCTAATATTCTGAATAAAGAAATACAAGATATTGTGCAGTCCTCACAACCAGCAACACTAAGTCAAGTGCTGTAGTTGTAATCTCAACTGAAACAAGAGAGATTCCTCTCTTTATCCTGTGATTTCATGCTCATCAGAGCCTGACTCCTTCACAGCTCCCAGCAGAGAGGAGTCTGAGTGCTTTCTAGCCGTGGATCAGTGGCCTAAACCCTGGTTCACACTGAGCAGCTGCTATCAGCCGTCGCTCTGACATTCAGGCGAGCCCGGCAGGGCCGGCCAAGCTATTATCCTTTAACTACTACACTCGTGTTTCACTAGGCCCCCATCTAGTCCTGTAATTTCACCAAAATAACATGTTATCATACAGGAAGCGGGAACCTCTTAAATGACGAGGCAGGGAGACGCTATCAGTTGTCTCTCTGAACAAACGTGGTGAAGCATTCTCTCGTAATTTCACTGACCTTGTGTGGTGGTGTCACTTTGCCGACGTGAGGGCACATTGTATAGAACAGGCGATCTTTCTGCCACACACTCAGGCTTTGTGTAAATGGGTTTTTCATTTCTCAAATACTCATCTGATAGAGCGAGAGGGTGGCATGTCAGATCACACAAATATGGTCCTGTATTTGAAATAAGGTCAGATTTACAATAGGTGTTTTTTTGTGTCTGTGTGTGTGTGTGTGTGTGTGTGTGTGTGGTTTCAGTGTTATCTCCATCCCTCTCTTGCTTTAATTTCTCTGTGGTGCAGTTCCTGAAAGGCTCATTTGAATATCCTCATCATAACAGCCCTGTGGTGGAACCTCAATTAATATGTTAATGTTGCCGTTCAAGCTTTTTAATTAGTGTAACTATGGAATGTATTGCAAATTTGGAAAAGTGATTACCATTTTTCGTTATTTTGTGCCTGTCTGTTTATTATAATTTGATGTTAGCCTTAATGCTGTTTTATTTTCCTTCATTTCTTTAAGGAAACTCTTTTTTGAACGTTTGAGTGAACAATTGCAGCACAGCTGTTGCCACCAGCTGAAAAGTATGACATTAGTCAAGTATCCCCTGATTGCATGTAAATTCAGAAGTACACACACACACACACACACACATCCTTTCCAGTTCTTTTCCCTCTTTCATGTGTCTTCCCTTTTCCCTCCCCCACCGTTGGTCTCTTTTTCATCAAGGTTTTTTTTCCATCTCAGTAGACTGTTGAGGAACATTTAGCTTTCAGACAGAATTATTCAATCATAACTGCAGGGCCAACATTAGATTTTAAAAGAGTAATTAAAGTTAAATACAGCACTGATGATCTACTCCTTCAGGATATGTTGTGATATTAAATTATTTATGACTAGAGGGTCTCTCTACCGTATGTAAATCATTTAGAAATGTAAATGGGTTACTAAGTCTCATAGATTATGTATAAAAACACTATTCCCATGTTTAGCTCTGGCTTTTTAATCATAACATTAGGGTATTTTTCCACTGCCTGAAGTAACAATCAGCGCTGTTAGCATTGAAACACTGTACAGGATAACTGGCTACATCAAATTCCTAAAAGATTTAGGACAGACCTGTTGTTTCCTTATTTTTTGAAAGATTTGAAATCGTCACTGAGTATTAATAGTAAGAAAGATGTCCACATTAGGCCTATAGTGACTTGAGAGTTCTGATTAGCAAAAAGTGAAATCTGTAGTGTATTTTTAGCAAAAACAGATTTTGATTAGATGTTAGGAATCAATACTGCCACATAACGTTTCAGCAGAAAAGGATAGAGTTTATAAAAAGAACAGAATAGTGTATGTATTATTAAAAAAAAGAATATAATATAATATAATATAAGATATAAATCTAAAACTATTGTGCATGCTGAAAATCTGTAAACTTGCATTTCATTTTACTATAACCAAATTTAGAATTTTAGATAGTAAATGCTTTGGTCAAACAAGTGTTTTTATTGCCAGAATATAATGCACAGTGTTATGTAACCCAATTCAGAAGCTGGATAGAACCTTTAAAACGATTAGATACACATTTGCTGTTTGAATGCTCGCCAGCGTGTGAAGTCCAAACCCCTTTTTTGGCAGCCGTTACTAGTAGGACTGAATTGAGTTTGTCACTAACTTTTTGTGAGCTTTTACAGTCACTCTGTTTTGACTAAGCACTTGTTTATGAGGTTTTCTGATTTGCTTTTTTTGTAGTAAATATCTTTCAGAGAGATTTTTTTTTTCATTTATAAAAGCATGTAGAATGCAGCATGATGCCCCTCTTTATTCCATTTTGTCAGATATAAAAATGTACTGGAAAATGCAATGTTCTCCAAACACTGATTTATTCATAAAAATGACTGTTGTAGTTTCAAATGCGGAGACGATTCTCCTTGCTGACAGTAAGGTACTCTGAAGCTGCAGGGCTTTCTACTTGTCAGACTATGAAAGGCTTTCATTTTGTTTGACAGAGAGGGAAAGAGAAAAGGAGAGAGGATGTGTATGTGTGTCTATGTGTGTGCGCGTTGTTTTTGTTGTATGGGGGTACAGGGGAGTGGAAGTGGCGTAAAGGGGCAGGCTGGAAGGGCTTTGTTATGCTAAAACATGGTCACTTTGTTGAAGGGAAGACAGACATTATTTATTCAGGAAGATGTTGACTTCATGACTGTGGTGGATTGCTCTACTTGGTGAAATTGAGGGATTATGTGTATGGAAAGTGAATGGACCATGGGAAAGTCCTTATCAATGACTGCTTTAAGTCTTTTAGGCTCCAACTGTCATTTATCATCCATTCAGCATCTATCTGTGTGTTATAGAGTGATGAAGATGCCACGAGTGTTAGAGTGTCTCCTGTGAAGTCTTGCATATATCTGCATTGATATGGAATAAATAATAACGCAAGTACAAATGCATAGATTTTCATTATTTTCAGTTGTGTTTGGATATGTCTTCTGTTTTGGTAGGAGTTGGAGTTTTTTTTTTTTTTTTTCATTTTATTAATAGAATTGGATAAAATTGTGCTTTGTAGTTTCTGTATTGTTTGTTTGAGTGTTCAGGAAAGCCTTGAGGAAAATTCCTGGAGTGTCACATTATCCTCTGTCGCAATAATGACCTTTCAGCCTTCATTATATAAACATAGAAAAAGAGAACATGAAGTGATAATGATTATAGTTCTGTATAGCATAAGACTACATTCTACAGTAACCATTCGTCTATATTTGAACACTTTCTAGCTAAATGTTCTAAATATTCTAGCGCTTAGAAACCCAGTGCAGTTAATGAAAGCTAACTGAACTCCTTGAAAGAATTTTTGCCTTGTGTATCAACACCTCTGCCTATATTAACACCTGTGCCCGAGCGTAGGGCGAGTTAGCCTCTGTTCCCCCAGCAGGCGGGCGGCTGAAGGACAGCCCCCTCGGCGAATGCTCGCGTTTTTTAATTAACGTGGAGGTGACACCTCTCCCCTGCTCATCTCTCACCTGCTCTGTAAACAGGTCTGTGAACTCGGCCGTCATGGCCGTGACCCTGCATGCCACCGCTCACTGCAAAACCTCATTAATAGGGAGCCAGCGAGAGACAGCACAAATGCTGCCAAGCACTTTTCACTAGAGGAGTCAAGCTTATGGCCACAATATGACAACATGGACTGAACATATGAAGGTTTATCACTGTGCTCAAAATTTATTAGCAGGATTTCTATTAATCATTTAATTAAGGTCAAACTGAGTCATAGGTGCATGTACATGAACCACAAAGGCATGCTTAGTGCATACACACAGTATTTTTAGCTTATGAGGATATTATTAATCAGTGTTTTCTGCCCCTGTTAATACCTCCAGAAGAGAACTGAGCACCAGTGATTTATGAAAGCAAGACTACGGCCATGAATTTTGAAGCTACATCATAAAGCACACCATAAACTAGCTACTTGGAGCTTTGCTTTGAAACTATGAGTCACAAGAGAACAGAGCCATAAAACACCAAAGACATTAATTTCAGAATAAACGAGGGGAGTTTGTCTCTTGTAAACTTTTATGTAAACTTTGCTGTAAACTTTATTGTCAGGGAACCAACTGGCCTCCCAATTACGGCTTCTCTACCTTGTTAATTTTATGTCGGAGTGATAAATTCACAGCAGGGACTGTTCCTTGACCTCAACCTCACCTATTTCAGTCAAACAGAAGAAGCTTCTCACTTTATAAAAATGAATTTGCTGGAATTGTTAGCGGGTGTAGGCTTCAATCAGTGATTTAAGAGGCCTTATTAGTCCAACAAGTCAAAACGCAGCCTTTCTAATTTGGCCTTATTAAGCTGTTAATTTTCTTGAAGATTGACAGAGCTGAAGACTCATGTGCAGTTGGTTACTTCTTAAAAATATCTGACATCTCAAAAATGTCTGTTTTCGATGCAAATAACAAGTCACCATAGTACTATGGTCATATTATGACCACTGTGCCACAGTTTCAGTTGCTGTCTGAATGAAGACATAAAGCCCTATGAATGTTGTATTTGATCTCCCAGCGATGGAAGCTCTGACTTCTGTCTCATTTATTGTATTTGCCAGCATTTACAGTGAGCACTCTTCTTCACATTAGCACATAATGGTAGTGGTGTTGGGGTATGAGCAACAAAAGTGCAAACACAGCACTTTCCCCGGTTTATGAAGAGACATTACCCCCTTCCCCATCACTGAGAGTCTGTCAGTGGTAAAAAACTGACCTGCTCTAAGAAAACACTGAATGTCCAAAATAGCATACATATTTTTAGAATATAATTGAACACTATGGTATGTGGTGTGAAAAACCTACAAAAAATAAATTGCCCGAATTTACCAACATTATGTAAAAGGAAGTAGATAGATTAGAAATAAAAGAAGTAGCAGATAAAAACAATTAATGTATTTTTCCAGCAGTAATTTCACTCTATTACAATTTGCAACATGCTTTTATGTCAAATGTCCAAATGACAGCTATTTCAGCAGATATTAGACTTGACGTTGTTTCTATATGAAGGCCTTTACAAGACATGTACACTTTAGTTGTTGGGGAAAGCTTCCAAAAGTAAAAACGACGTGGAGAGAGAAAACCGAGGTTAGACATCTGATCCGTCTGGGGGGGAGACTAAAGCCTTTCATTTGTCAGAATGAGGTGGGGAACGACAGGTCATCTAAAAGAGATATCTTCCAATGTCCATCAGTCTAGCAGTTTGTCTTCATCAATCATCTTGGTGTTTGTTGACCATAGCAACAGGATGTCACAATTATTTTTACGGATCTTGTTAGTGGGGTCTGCTCCCTCACAGCGGGAATTTCCTCTACTGCAGAATTATGGGATACATATATGAAGGTTTTTGTGCTGCATTTGCACCCAGGGACCATTTTTGTTCTTTTATGGCTCAGGTTTCAGCCTAGTTACAAGATCTTTCTCTTTCAGGCAGTTTAAAATGTCAGTACATGAACAAACCTACATAGTTGTACTATAGTATTTCTCTTGTAATGTACAAGTCATGGGAGGAACCGCTATGCAATTTCATACGTTCATATTTGTAATGTAAGTGTGCTGCTGTATTAGGTTGCTTTCTAATGACCTGCCCTTAATTAACAGCTTATGTTGTGCTCAGGCACTCGGTGCGGCTAACAGACACAGATGAATGGTGCTCATGTCAGGGTTTTCATGTCTGGAGACACAGCTGACGTTAAAGAGTCAAGGTCAAGCAGACCCTTCCCCTTCATCTGTCAGCCTTTTTGATCTGCAGCCGTTTTGCTTCTCCATTCTGCACGCTCTGCCTTTAACACAAGGGCAGAGGTCAAAGCAGGTCATGGCTGTAGGACCCCCCCCCCCACCTCCTGCTTCTCTCTTTCCTCCTCTCACCCACTACATGTATGTAGTTATTACTAACCCTCTTGTACAGTCCTGGGCCCCTAATTATTTTATGCTTTGGTTTTGCATTCCAATGAGATTTTATCATTCACATATGTCCACTGCTTCAACAGCATTGTGAAACTTGTCCCGAGTTGTCATGATGGATCAATGTTTTGTGCCGTAACTGCAAGGATGTTGAAATCCTTCATGGTGGGGGTTTCAATTTGTCATATCATAAACAGGTACTAAGCACGGGGATTAGTGGTGTTTGGATCTGCTGGCTGCTCTTGGCCTGTGTTATCTGAATGCTGGGGCCCCTTCCTATTCTGCAAGGCTTAACAACAGGGTTCTTGTGCCGGCCAGAGGATTCTGAAGGGCCCCAGGACCGGTCACAGTTGACTGATCATCGCAGAGACAAGGACTCCTGTCTGTTTTCATTTAGCCTAAAGCTGCTAGGAACCAATTCCAGATTATTGTAGAAGTCAGGTCGAAGCTAGCTTAGACTAAATGGCTCAACTGTTACTGATTACATACAGTAGAGAAGCAGTGGCATGCAGCAAGACACGTGCAATTTGTCTGATGGAAATTACGTTTTGTGATACATAGTAATGCATTATATTTATGAATATTGAGTGTAGCAAATCACTGATATTTTTGACACATAATACATGTTTTCTACTCTGTTCTTTTGGTCTTGTTAGCAGGCTGTGTTCCAGTGGATGCAGATAGACCATTTGGAGCATGAGTGGTTGCTTTGTGCAGCAGTGGGAAAGGTTTCAGGCCTGTGCTGTCTTCTGCTGCAAGATCCCCTCCTTGGTCTCAAAAAAGGTGAAACCCTAGAGCCTTGTTTCTGTAAAAATTCACCATAAACAGTCTTGTCTCCAGTTCCTTAATCCTGCCTTCCTCCATCCTTAGTGCTGGTCACTATGCAGAACACTTGATTTGACCCTTTTCTCCTCACACAATAAGTCAAATTACTGTGCAACTAGAGTAGTAAAACAGCTTTAAGAATAAATCTGTCAGTATCTTTACTTTTGTACTGGTACATGACGGACAGTTAGACTGTGGGCTGAAGCCTTATTTAAACTGATAGATATTCATGTAAACCATAGTATGCAACACTTCAGGACTCAGGAAGACACAGTGCTGTGGGATGAAAAAGAGGCAAACAGGAACAGATAGTCTTTTGACCTGGAGCATTTTGTCGCTTGATAGTGTTGAAAGGCCATGCAGCTCCCTTTGAGGGTGGACAGAAAATAAAATAAAACACGTTGACGATTTCCAGATATTGTTTTGCCCCTGGTTGTGTACAAAGCCTGGTTTGGCTTAAACTTCACAAGCCGCAGGCCCCAAGGCTGTCTATTCGCCTAGTTATGCTACAATAACAGGCACTTCCGAAACAAGGGTGGAGGGGACCAAGAAGAGAGGAAGAAAAAGAAGAAGGTGGTAGATGAGTGTCTGGTTGTAAATCATCACATATGTGCCCAGCAGCAGCAGGCTCAGACTCTGCAGGAGTGGGGCCCAAAGCAGCAGCACTTATTAAATTTCCATGAAGTTTAGTGAATTTGCAGGATCAGTGGGGTGAGTAAAGTCAACAGAGAACGGCTGGCAGTGCTGTTGCCTGCAGCGCCTCCGTAAAGCAACTGACAAATGCGCTTACAGGCTCGGTATAGCTACAGCTATTGCTGCAAGGACTAGATTGATCAAAGTATTTCAAGCATGTTACAGTTGTTTGGACATTGCCATGCCAGAACCACAGTCAATAATGAAAGAATGATACAAGCTTCAACAATACTGATGACCACTAAAAATATTCATAGAATTCTATAAATAAGGGTCTATTGTAAGGTTAGAACTCAAATCCATAATCACTTATGTTTAAATGCTTCTGATATTGATCTTAGTACTCTATTGACAATGCATATTTAAAATTAAACATAAGACATGATCAGCACACACTTCACCTTAATAGTTTTTTCCTCTTTTAGTCCTTCAGAAAGCATTGCTTTTATTAAGCCATTAACACTCCTTGTGTTCTACTAAAATGTTCAATGCTCCAAGACTCTCAGGATTCTTGATTTGCACAATGGTATGAAACTGCTACCGAGAATGCATGGCTCTGTGACATTCATGTTTGCATTGGCATGCAAGTAAAGCTAATAAAACACAGCTTTTTTGTGCATAATGCTAAACTGCACTAATGCAAGACTTTCTCAAAAAGCACAAGGTTTTCTCCTCTGGGTAACAATACATTTTTTCAAAGAGAAGCCAGTTTAAAAGCACCATCTATATTGCCCTTAAAGATAAGGCAGGACACTCTCATCTGATCTGGCCATAGATGTGGCAGTCAAAGGCAGCCATGTTGAGTGGCCCTCTTTTACTTTGCCAGTCCCCCCAGGTCAACAGTAATGGCCAATGCTCTTAACCAGGATCTGATAAAGGAGATAGTGTTGATGGGATAGACAGCATCTTACGTGGCCATCGAGATTGAGAGACAAAAACTCATAGGAAAGGTTAATCTCGTACGCTTATCAATCAATTACATTTGGCTTTTGTGGAATTAATGGCATGACTGGAATTGCTCGGGAAGATTGGAAGGCTTTGTGTGGTGAACTTGGCATTGGTGTCTCAGGGGAGAGGCAGCATTTTGTGTTTGAATCATCACAGCCAAATGATTAAAACTCTACTCACAGAAGATGATACAGAGGAAGATAACAGATCCTTTCAAATTAATCAGTGAAAGGACGTGCTTTCTCTCTTTACATCAAATAGTTGCTTTTGGATACCTTGTGAAACCCCAAAATGGAAATCAATTCAAATTTAATTGGGGATCCTGAACTTTACAATTCTTGACCATGTTTTAATGTATGGGACTGTGGTATCAGGAATCTCATTATATCCTTCCTCTTTTTTTGCTTTCCCTCATTCAGAACTTTGTCACTGATAGTACACAAAAGTCAACTGCTTTTTCTGAAATCCAGTCAATCACTTCATTTCTCCTTGTTCAATGCAATTCAATTTTATTCGTACATCACTTTTAAAAGTAGATGTTATCACAAAGCTGCTTTAGGGAATTCAAGATATAGATTCATATTTAGCTCCCTAATGAGCAAGCCAGAGGTGACAGTGCTGAGAAAGCTCTCTGAGATGACACTGAAAAATCTATCCTCTTCTGGGTGACACCAGGTATCAGGATTATACATCATTACACTTCTATACTTGTAGTCAAACAGTACTGAGTGTGTTAAATGGAGATTCATTATGAGCATCAGAGGCTTTATGACTAGAGCAGCAGTTCTTAGATATAACTCTACAACCCTGCATAAACTGCTTTACAGTAACCTCATGGGACCATCCACAGCTATCATCCTCGTGTCACACCTCTTGTTTTAAGGTTTTTGCTTCTTGGCTCAAAGGCCTTATTCTAGGCTAGTATAATTACCCATAATTCTTTGTTCTGTTCCATCTGTCATGTCTTCATGCCACTACTATTACAATATGACAACCAGGAAAACCAGATTTGTAAACAATAACAAACATAGGCGTAATAATCCTCTTAAAAGAAATGAATGAACAGCGAAGAGAACCCCACAGGCAGGCTGGACACTGTGCTTGCTAAGATCATATAACAGGGGAAGGTGAGAGGGGGCAATAGGAGGATTAGGCTAAGGAGTTCCCACTGGAATCAGCCTTTAAACTCATCTCCCACCCCCAAAACTTCAAACCAGGTCTTGCTTTGAAATGAGAGTAGGTGTCCCTAATCTTCTGTGTGAATGTTAATCTATGTACCTAGATTAAGTTCTGCCTTTAGCCTCAGATTTGGTCAGTGGTGTCATCTTGGGATGGTAAACTTTTGCACTGAGATGTACTGATAAAGGGTGAAGTCTCAGAATATACCAGATAATACACTTTATTCATTAATTAATTAGTTAGATCCTTTGGATGTTAATTGAAAAATTTTAACTAATGGATTAGTAATTAGGCTCACTCCAGGGACTCATTAGTACTCACTGTTAACAGCTATTATTCTTTGTTAATGACTCCTAATGAGTCTCTAGAGTTTCTAGTGTTTTTGATATATATATATGTTGCTTGTTTATATAACAGATTTGGTTCAGAAAATCTACATTTACATATTTCTTAGTATAATTGTGAGCAACACAAAAAGCAATTCATGAAGACAATTCTATGATGCACAATACGTAATAAAATATAGGTTTGCTGACAAACTGACAGCAGAACAGTAGTATTACTTTTAAAACATTGTGAAAGGGCAATATTTAATGATACATTGTATTTGTAATTTGTAGATGTTAAGTAAAAGTATTTGACAATTCTAAAGTATTTTAAAGTATTTACAATTTTAAATATTCAGTTTGAATATCAAATCAGCTGCTTCCTGTCTGAGTTTGTAATGGTTATAAAAATGTTAATGATAAATGTGATCTTATATGGTGTATCTAATATTATATTGCATCATCTTGCCCAGCACTAATATTTTATTTATTTATTTTTTGTATTTATTGGTATGCATTTATTATTATTATTATTATTATTATTATTATTATTATTATTATTATTATTAGTAGTAGTAGTAGTAGTATCAAAAAATGTATATTTAATGATAAATATTATTATTAATAATATTATAATTAAACCTAAATAATTAAATATAAATGATTCATAATAATAATAATAATAATAATAATAATAATAATAATAATAATTAAATATATAAATTATATATATAAATTATTAATTATATATATAAATTTTATTTATTGTTCCTAGATTTTCGACATCAAGCTATAGAAAGACGCTGTGGAGAACAGCATGGTGGGGTCTGACCTGTAGAGTATCCAACAAAAGACTGAACAAATAGAAGAAGAAGAGACTTTTTTCTATACTTTTTAAAATGTCTATTTCTCTTCTAGTCTGTATTTAGTCATCATCCTTCTCTTGACAAATGAAAGGAGGTATGTTCTTTGTGAAAGCGAACTGATTTTAATGTATTTATTGTATACTTTATATCTGACATGGAGCAATAAGAACTTAAACATGAATACCAAAAAAAACCCCACATGGTCATGGAACTTCAAAGCTTCTGGCATTTTCTGGGGAGGATTTGAACTCATGTTTAACATTAATAATTGTTATGATGGGGGTATTTAATTCATGATAATCTGTGTGTCTGGTATGCAGCGCTTCCTGGTGTATGCTAGCACCACAATCATTGTGTGTAATTATAGTCTAATTACATGGGAATTATTAACAAACACACATAACTCAGACAAGCCTAAAGGCAGGCACACACCTCTCGAGACTCCTCATCCAATTGGAGAAGATGATTGTTTTAGTATGGAGTAAAAGGATTAAACTGCTGGAGTTTGTACTTTAACAAGAGCTGCTTCTCTCTCTCTTTCTCTCTCTCTCTTACTTTGATGGCTTTTGTATATTTACACAGAGAATTTCACAGTAAACATGCTAATATGATCCAGAGCTATTAATGTATAAAACAGTAGTATATTCCCTTAATGAGTTTTGAGTCTTGTATTCAGAAGCTTTATCCCACTTTTGAGGCTGGATAAAATAGGACTCTAGTAGACAAGGTGCGTGACCATATGAAACCACAGCATTACCACACTCCCCATGATATAACTGAATATCACTACAGTTGTTTCGAGAGGCTCCTGGTGTTGCTCTTTTGTGTGAAGCGGCAGGAGATTTTGAACAGGTCCATATGGTGAGAGACATTAAGCTTTGAAAGAGAGCAGAGTAGTGGTGGTCCTTGCACTCTCAGCCTCACTATTGAGTTGGAGCAGGGAGGCTGATTTTAAGCTGTCCTTTCACACTGACAATAAAAGAAAGAGTGTCCATCTGGTCCCCAGTAAAAGGCATACACACACTCTTTCTGTCTTTGTTTCTCTTTCTTTCTCCCCAAATTGAACTTTGAAGCCCACAACCCATTCTCCGCTTCAGCGCCACTATACTCAAAATAAAAATCTGCCCCACTTCCTATATTTTAAAGTAAAAACGATGATCTCAGGGCTGAGGGATATGATATGACATTGTGATTTTTTTATTATAATATACTTTCCTGAGAGTATCATATCATAGTTACATCTATAAAACTGACTGAATTCACTAGAAAAGTAAGATGCAGCTGATTGGACATTACTTTTTTTTTGTTAAAATGCTGCTGTTGTGATCTCACATATCTCAAAATGTCCTAAAGTATACTGTATGTTTGATATGATTTTTATTCTTACCTCCCACTCACACTTAATATGCTAAGTGAGTAAACCCCAGACAAGCGGACATGTCCTTCGGAAGCATTCATTTTGATCCGTGGCAGCATACCAGGTACAGTTCTGTGATTGTACCTTCTTCCTGCCCTTGATAGAGGAAGGTCTGCCCTCAGCAGGACTGTGAAGAGACAGGAGAAATGGCGAGGAGAGCAAGGAGGAGGCAGGGAATTTCTCAATGGACTGTGTCAGTGTGAATTAACCAAAGAGCTGTCAGCACAGTCAGGACTATAGACAAGAGGGCTTGTGGGGTCAAGGTGGTTTGCCAGTTCTTGTGTGACAAGATACATAGTTTCTTTTCAGCCACTTGAAGATTACAGGTTACTATAGTTCCCCTTAGGCTGCGCTTAAGCATTCAGTTAATCTGCTCAGCATCAGTTAAAGGCTGGCACTGATCTGGGTTGGATAAAGATTGTGTTGAGAAAACTGGGGAGGAGAGTTTCACAAAAGCAGGGTACCTCTGGCTTTGATGTGGTCTTCAGTGAGGGAATGTAGGCTGAGTGAGAGTGTCTGTGTGCTGTTGGATAAATAGACTGACATGGTCAGTGACAGTGATGTGAAGAGGGGCACTGACAAGCCAGAATTACCTAGTGTCTCTCTCGCTCTCTCTCTCTCTCTCTCTCTCTCTCTCTCTCTCTCTCTCTCTCGTACACTCAATTTCTCTCTCACTTGTACACATACACATATACTTTAAAATGCACTTTTAAATGATTTTTGATTTAAAATTAATTGTTATTTTAAACTAAGCAATAATATGTTATAGCTGTTTTATTTCTTGCTGCCTTTATTTTAAGATAAGGTCATCTGTCAGTCACCCTGGGTGGCCAGCATCAGCTGTTTTCATTGCTTCATAAAAGGGTTTGACATTATGAAGGGTTAAAATTAGTCTCCAAGACAAAACAATGAAGTTCATTTCCAAATATGGAAAAATAGCTCTTTATATTTGTAAGTAATTAAAATTGCATTGTTTTCCTAAACACGTAGCCGCAGTGAGTGCTCTTTAGGAAGTATAAGGAAATCCTCCTGGCTCTAGCTCCCTCAAAAAAATGGTACAGAAATCAGGAATATAACAATATAACAACAAAAACAATAACAACAATAATTTAAAATATAAAATAGTTTTGATTTAACTTGTCAGTGTGTTATATTATAGTGCTAACATTTTCGTCATTGTCATAAAATAGTAGAAAATCATTTAAATGAAGAAAAGCATTCCATGAGAAGGACTGTCTAAACTTTTTACTAGTCATGCATTGTATGTATCAATATTGATTTATAGATGATTTTATTTTACAGGCAAAGATTTTCTTTATTATCGTCAGAAATAGTCAGTTAAAAGACAGTATTTTATTACGATTCAGCAATACTGAGTTTTGAGAATAATGAAGGTAATATTGTGTATTGCAATGCTCTTTTTTTGTCCTGTCATGTTTACAGTGAGCTAAATTAGAGAAAATGAAGTGTGCACCTCATAACAAGCTGTCTGACAGGATGTAAAGCTAAGTGCAGTCGATGGGATAAATGTCCTTGAATCAGGCTCTTTAGTGCAGCCTCAGTGAGCTAACATTGTGCTGAATTAGCCTGTATGCTAATGACCAGCAGCAGTGCTTGCCCATTCCGCTCAGGCCAAATCTGCTTATGCAAATGGACCGTGAATGCAGTGCGGGCGAGGTGCTGCTCAAATGGCTGATAAATCAGCACAGTCATTCTACATTACACAGAGCTGAGAGAGAGGAGATTAACAGAGATGACTTTGTTGCTTAACCTCTTTTTTCATGAAAATAAGTGCTAGAGTAGATAGCGTTAAAAGCAGCTTGTACAGTGATTCATACAGTGTGATCAGAGAATGTGTGCGTTTGTGGTGTGGCTGCACTTTTCTGGCCAGATGTATGTGTATTTTAAGGCTGACCCACAACTGAACAATAGTACTACTACTATCAGGTGTTATTTCTCAGTTATAAAGTGATTATAATAAAGTGAACACAAAATAAAGTGACTCTGGTGTCTTGTGGCAGTTGTAACCTTTCATGCGGTACATCATTTGCAATTGATAAATTGTAATGCACTTTGTTGAGTCTGTTGTTTCAGCTTTTAAGACCTGGTTACACTGACACTGGGACTCTGGAGCTCTACTTTGGCACAGTTCCAGCTGTAATCTAACACTCCTGGCTATAACAGTCAGAAGCTCTTGAAGATAATAATTAGCTGGATCAGGTGCATCTGAATAGATTTTTTAAGCTAAGCTTCGCAGGAAAGCAGATCACCAGACACTCTTGCACTAATAAAATGAGGAAAGTCTGCAAGAAATTCTGTTCTGCTTATTTAATAAAGCATGTTTATTATACTTGAACTGTTTGAGTTTCATATTTTCTTAATATTAAACTTACGTACAAACTTTTAATACCTTTCTGTCTGTCCATGATGCTCAAGTCCCAGTAATCCATTTATAACACACAAATGAAACCTATACTCAAAATTAAATAAAGTAAAAGTAAAATCAATTTATTGCACCCAGGACAAGGGCAAGACTTGCAGGCTGTGTGATTGACAGCAGGTATTTGACTGACAGTCTTTGCATGTCTGTATGTTGTTGCAGATGGCGCTCCACTGGGCAGCCAAGCAGGGCATTGAGACGGTGGACATGATGACTCGCTCTGGCGCAGACGTCAACCAGTGAGCAGTGAGAGCTGACAGGAGCCAGAGCCCCTACTGACACACTCACATTTACACCTCTGCAGGGTCTCTCTCTGTCTCTGTCTCTCTCTCACCACACACACACACACACATACACACACACACACACACACACACACACACACACACACACACACAAATATGTACTATGCATGCTCTCAGAAAATTAACACCTCCTCTTGAGTTGTAGCAGCTTTCACTGTCATTAAGTTCTAGCTGTGCATGCCCTGTTTAAGCATGTGTTTGTGTGTGTGTGAGTGTGTTTAGTCATGTGCATAAATCAACTATTTCACTCTGCTTTAATCACTGTATGATAAGTGGCCTTAGGTCACAGACTCCCCTGGCACTTCCCTCTAATTTAGCCTAACTTAACTATTCGAATGAATTAGTCTATTAATCAAACACACTTGCTCAGAGATTGTGTGTACATCCGTCGAGCTCGGGAATAAGCTGAACCTGCTCCAGGCCATTTCCTACACCCGCTCCTACAACTTTGCATAAACATGATCTCCCATTTATTTATTCAAAATCTGCACTTACAGAGCAGCTGTCTAACATGGACAGTGACTGCTTGGGCCTCACCCCAGCAGTTCATGCATATTCTAAATCACAGCATCTTATCTATCGTCATTTAGGTTTGGCCAAGTGAAGAGAGAATCTTTGTGCTTCTGGCAGTCCTGTCTCTTTATGTCAAGGTGAAATAGTCATTCACTCTCTTTATCTGTCTCCTGGCCTCACTCATCTTTTTTTATTCCATTTCATTTTGTCTCCTCACCTTTCAGTTTGGACAGATCCAGATGGGAGGATTGAAGAGTTTGAATCTTCTCGCTGCCTGGGGCTCACCTCACCACAAACAGTTTATCTAAATTCAAAATAGCCACTTATATATATATTTATATATATATATATATATATACATATATATATTTATATATATATATATATACAGAACA